>SZWC01019326.1:1538-39079 GCA_023375785.1 Penium margaritaceum | reverse complement strand
GATGAAATTAAAATGTTACAAAAATACTTTGAATATGTTTTTGGTGAAATCATGGTGCAGGAAATGTTCACTCATGTTTCACATCACATGTTAGTTCACAATCTCCGTAGAGTCATTCGTGGTAGGGAACGGCAAATAGGCGTGAACAACCATCTGTACAAAATGACAAACCCATGTAACACGACACACACCTTGACCCGTCGGTGATCCTTAGTATTTCTTTGTACAATGGAATATATCGTTGAAGTATTGGATTTCTGCAGAAATGATTCTGGGCCTTTTGTTGATTTCAATGTGTCAGTTGGATGTCAATTCGTTCACTTCTGATTCCGAAAACAATACTGAATCCAGATTTTCCATCTAATTCATACATTTCATAGTCAGGCAAATCTCTATCATTGAGTTCCTTAAGCAGTAGGTAGAATACTGGTGGTTTGGTGTAACAATTGTGCGCAATGCCTTGACAAAGTTGGCATGTGCCACTGACCATGACCACAAAGTTTACCAAGTGACTTTAACTTTTACGAATCGTAACACGAGTCAGCCACGGCCAGAGTCCCCAATCACAGTGCACATGTAATATGCATGACCTTGCATGTATAAACAAGGTAAAAAACCGGTGGCTTGGCACGGCTATTGTGCGCAATGCCTTGACAGAGTTGGCATGTGCCACTGATCATGACCACAACGTTTACCAAGTACATTAAACGGTTATGAATTATAACACGAGTCAGCCACGGTCAGAGTGTCCAATCACAGTGCACATGTACTAGGCATGATCTTGCAGGTACAAACAAGGTATACTACTGGTGGCTCGGTGTGGCTATTGTGCGCAATGCCTTGAAAACGTTGGCATGTGCCACTAACCATGACCACAAAGTTTACCAAGTTCATTAAATGGCTATGAATCATAACACGAGACAGCCACGGTCAGAGTATCCAATCACTGTGTAGATATACTGGGCATGACCTCACAGGTATACACAAGGTAGAATACTGGTGGATCGGTGTGGCTATTGTGTGCAATGCCTTGACAAAGTTGGCATGTGCCACTAACCATGACCACAAATGTATCAAAGTGACTTAACGTCTATTCACCGTAACACGAGTCAGCCACGGTCAGAGTGTCCAATCACAGTGCAGATGTATTAGGCATGATCTTGCAGGTACAAACAAGGTAAAACACCGGTGGCCTGGCGTGACTATTGTGCGCAATGCCTTGACAAAGTTGGCAAGTGCTACTGACCATGACCACAAATGTATCAAAGTGACTTAACGTCTATTCACCGTAACACGAGTCAGCCACGGTCAGAGTGTCGAATCACAGTGCAGATATAGTCGGCATGATCTTGCAGGTATAAACAAGGTAAAACCCCGGTGGCTTTGCACGACTATTGTGCGCAAAGCCTTGACAAAGTTGGCAAGTGCTACTGACCATGACCACAAATGTATCAAAGTGACTTAACGTCTATTCACCGTAACACGAGTCAGCCACGGTCAGAGTGTCGAATCACAGTGCAGATATAGTCGGCATGATCTTGCAGGTATAAACAAGGTAAAACCCCGGTGGCTTTGCACGACTATTGTGCGCAAAGCCTTGACAAAGTTGGCAAGTGCTACTGACCATGACCACAACGTTTACCAAGTGACTGTAACGTTTAGCGGTTGTAACACAATTCAGCCACATTCAGAGTGCCCAGTCACGGTGCACATCTAACATGCATGACCTTGCAAGTATGAACAAGGTAAGAAACCGGTGGTGTGGCACAGCTATTGTGCGCAATGCCTTGACAATGTTGGCAGGCTCCACTGACCATGACCACCAAGTTTACCAAGTGACTTTAACTTCTACGAATCGTAACACGAGTCAATCATGGTCAGAGTACCCAATCACAGTGCACATCTAATATGCATGACCTTGCAGGTATAAACAAGGAAAAAAACCGGTGTCTTTGCACGACTATTGTGCGCAAAGCCTTGACAAAGTTGGCATGTGCCAGTGACCACGACCACAAAGTTTACCAAGTGACTTTAACTTCTACAAACCGTAACACGAGTCAGCCACAGTCAGAGTGCCTAATCGCAGTTCAGTTGTACTAGGCATGACCTTGCAGGTATAAAAAAGGAAAGAACCGGTGGCTTGGTATGGCTATTGTGCGCAATGCCTTGACAAAGTTCGCATGTGCCACTGACCATTACCACAAAGTTTACCAAGTACCTTAAACGGCTATGACGCATAACACAAGTCAGCCACGGTGAGAGTCTCCAATCACAGTGCAGATGTAATAGGCATGATCTTGCAGGTATAAACAAGGTAGAATACCGGTGTCTCGGTGTGGCTATTGTGCGCAATGACTTGACAAAGTTGGCATGTGCCACTGACCATGACCACAACGTTTACCAAGTGACTTCAACTTCTACGAATCGTAACACGAGTCAACCACTGTCAGAGTGTCCAATCATAGTGCACATCTAATATGCATGACGTTACTGGTATAAAAAGGTAGAAAACCGGTGGCTTGGCATGGCTATTGTGCGCAATGCCTTGACAAAGTTGGCATGTGCCACTGACCATGACCACAACGTTTGCCAAGTACATTAAACGGCTATGAATTATAACACGAGTCAGCCATGGTCAGAGTGACCAATCACAGTGCAGATGTATTAGGCATGGTCTTGCAGGTGCAAACAAGGCAAACTACAGGTGGCTTGGTGTGGCTATTGTGCGCAATGCCTTGACAAAGTTGGCATGTGCCACTGACCATGACCACAAGGTGTACCAAGTGACTTTAACTTCTACGAATCGTAACACGAGTCAGCCACGCTCAGAGTGCCCAATCATAGTGCAAATTTAATATGCATGACCTTGCAGGTATAATCAAGGTAAAAAACTGGTGGCTTGGCATGGCTATTGTGCACAATGCCTTGACAAAGTTGGCGTGTGCCACTGACCATGACCACAAAGTTTACCAAGTGACTTTAACTTCTACAAATCGTAACACGAGTCAGCCACATCCAGAGTGCCCAATCACAGTGCAAATCTAATATGCATGACCTTGCAGGTATAAACAAGGGAAAAAACTGTTGGCTTGACACGGCTATTGTGCGCAATGCCTTGACAAAGTTTGCATGTGCCACTGACCATGACCACAAAGTTTACGGATATGAATCATAACACGAGTCAGCCACGGTCAGAGTTTCCACTCACAGTGCAGGTGTACTAGGCATGATCTTGCATGTAGAAACAAGGTAGAATACCGGTGGCTCGGTGTGGCTATTGTGCGCAATGCCTTGACAAAGTTGGCATGTGCCACTGACCGTGACCACAAAATTTACCTAGTAACTTGAACTTCGATGAATCGTAACATGAGTGAGCCACGGTCAGAGTGCCCAATCTTAGTGCACATCCAATATGCATGACCTTGCAGGTATAAACAAGATAAAAAAACCGGTGGCTTGGCACGGCTGTTGTGCGCAATGCCTTGACAAAATGGGCATGTGGCACTGACCATGACCACAAAGTTTGCCAAGCACATTAAACGACTATGGATCATAACAAGAGTCAGCCACGGTCAGAGTGTCCAATGACAGTGCATATATACTAGGCATGTTCTTGCAGGTACAAATAAGGTAGAGTACTAGTGGCTCGGTGTGGCTATTATGTGCAATGCCTTGACAAAGTTGGCATGTGCCACTGACCATGCCCACAAAGTTTACCAAGTGACTTGAACGTCTACCAATCGTAACATGCGTCAGCCACGGTCAGAGTGCCCAATCACAGTGCACATCTAATATGCATGAACTTGCAGGTATAAACAAGGTAAAAACCGGTGGCTTGGCACGGCTATTGTGCGCAATCATTTGACAAAGTTGGCAAGTGCTACTGACCATGACCACAGAGTTTACCAAGTGACTCTACTTTCTACGAACCGTAACACAGGTCAGCCACATTCAGATTACCCAATCATAGTATACATCTAATATGCATGACCTTGCAGGTATAAGCAAGGTGAAAAACTGCTGGCTTGGCACGGATATTGTGTGCAATGCTTTGACAAAGTTGGCATGAGCCACTGATCATGACCACAGAGTTTACCAAGTGACTTGAACTTCTACGAACCGTAACACAAGTCAGCCACATCCAGAGTACCCAAGCACAGTGCACATCTAATATGCATGACCGTGCCAATCGCTTGGCATGGCTATTGTGCGCAATGCCTTGACAAAGTTGGCATGTGCCACTGATCATGACCACAAAGTTTACCAAGTACCTTAAATGGCTATGAATCATAACACGAGTCAGCCACGGTCAGAGTGTCCAATTACAGTGCAGATGTACTAGGCATGATCTCGCAGGTGCAAACAAGGTACCCTACTGCTCGAGTTATTTGATTTTAAATGTTTTTCTGGTCATTGAAATTGTGTCAATTTTTTTTCGCTGAAATGAAAATGTCACACAAATGATTCGAATATGTTTTTCAGTGAAATCACGGTAGAGGAAATGTTCACTAATATTTCACATCACATGTTTGTTCACATTATTCGTAGAGTCATTCGTGGTAGGGATCTACAAAAAGGCGTGAACAGCCATCTGTACCAATGACAAACCCACGTAACACCACACACACCTAGACCCGTTGGTGGTCCTTAGTATTTCTGTGTACAATGAAATATCTCGTTGAAATATTGGATTTCTGAAAAAATGATCATGGGCCTTATGTTGAATTCAATGTGTTAGTTGAATGTCAATTCGTTCACTTAGGATTCCAAAAATAACACTGAGCCCAAGTTTTCAATCTAATTCATAGGTTTCATAATCAGGCAAACCTCTATCGTTGATTTCCTTGAGCAGTAGGTAGAATACTGGTGGTTCGGTGTGGCTATTGTGCGCAATGCCTTGACAAAGTTGGCATGTGCCACTGACCATGACCACAAAGTTTACCAAGCGACTTTCAGTTATACGTATCGTAACACGAGTCAGCCACGGTCAGAGTGCCCAATCACAGTGCACATCTAATATGCATGACCTTGCAGGTATAAACAAGGTAAAAATCCGGTGGCTTGGTACGGCTATTGTGCGCAATGCCTTCACAAAGTTGGCATGTGCCACTGACCATGACCACAAAGTTTACCAAGTACATTAAACGGCTATGAATCATAACACGAGTCAGCCACGGTCAGAGTGTCCAATCACAGTGCACATGAACTAGGCATGATCTTGCAGGTACAAACAAGGTAGAATACTGGTGGCTCGGTGTGGCTATTGTGCGCAAGGCCTTGACAATGTTGGCATTTGCCACTGACCATGACCACAAAGTTTACCAAGTACATTAAACGGCTATGAATCATAACACGAGACAGCCACTGTCAGAGTATCCAATCACTGTGCAGATATACTGGGCATGACCTCGCATGTATAAACAAGGTAGAATACTGGTGGCTCGGTGCAGCTATTGTGCGCAATGCCTTGACAAAGTTGGGATGTGCCACTGACCATGACCACAAAGTTTACCAAGTGACTTTAACTTCTACAAATCATAACACGAGTCAGCCACGGTCAGAGTACCCAATCACAGTTCAGATGTACTAGGCATGACATTATAGGTATAAACAAGGTAAAAAACAGGTGGCTTGGCACGGCTATTGTGCGCAATGTCTTGACCAAGTTGGTATGTGCCACTGACCATGACCACAAAGTTTGCCAAGTACATTAAACGGCTATGAATCATAACACGGGTCAGCCACGGTCAGAGTGTCCAATCACAGTGCAGATATAATGGGCATGACCTTGCATGTATAAACAAAATAGAATACTGGTGGATCGGTGTGGCTATTTTGTGCAATGCCTTGACAAAGTTGGTATGTGCCACTGACCATGACCAAAAATGTATCCAAGTGACTTTACTTCTATCGATCATAACACGAGTCAGCCACGGTCAGAGTGTCCAATCACAGTGCAGATGTACTAGGCATGATCTTGCAGGTACAAACACGGTAAAACACCGGTGGCTTGGCGTGGCTATTGTGTGGAATGCCTTGACAAAGTTTGCATGTGCCACTGACCATGACCACAAAGTTTACCAAGTGATTTTAACTTCTACGAATCGTAACACGAGTCAGCCACGGTCAGAGTGTCCAATCACACTGCACATCTCACATGCATGACCTTGCAGGTATAAACAAGGTAAAAAACCGGTGGCCTGGCACATCTATTGTGCGCGATGCGTTGACAAAATTGGCATGTGCCACTGACCATGACCACAAAGTTTACCAAGTGACTCTAACTTCTACAAATCGTAACACGGGTCAGCCACACTCAGAGTGCCCAATCACGGTGCACATCTAATATGCATGACCTTGCAGGTATAAACAAGGTAAAAACCCGGTGGCTTGGCACGGCTATTGTGCGCAATGCCTTGACAAAGTTGGCATGTGCCACTGACCATGACCACAAAGTTTACCAAGTGCCTTAAAGGGCTATGAATCATAACACGTTTCAGCCACGGTCAGAGTGTCCAATCAAACTGCAGATATACTGGGAATGACCTTTCAGTTGTGAACAAGGTAAAGTACTCGTGGTTCGGTGTGGCTATTATGCACAATGCCTTGACAAAGTTAGCATGTGCCACTGACCATGACCACACATGTATCCAAGTGACTTTTACTTATATTGATCATAACACGAGTCAGCCACGGTCAGAGTGCCCAATCACAGTGCACGTGTAATATGCATGACCTTGCAGGTATAAAAAAGTCAAAACACTGGTGGCTTGGCACGGCGATTTTGCGCAATGCCTTGACAAAGTTGGCATGTGCCACTGACAATGACCACAAAGGTAACCAAGTACCTTAAACGGCTATGAATCACAACACGAGTCAGCCACGGTCAGAGTGTCCAATCAGAATGCAAATATTCTGGGCATGACCTTACAGGTACAAACTAGGCAAAATACTGGTGGCTCAGTGTGAATATTGTGCGCAATGCCTTGACAAAGATGGTATGTGCCTCTGACCATGACCACAAATGTATCCAAGTGACATTTTCTTCTATTGATCATAACACGAGTCAGCCACGGTCAGAGTGTCAAATGACAGTGCAGACGTACTAGGCATGATCTTGCAGGTGCAAACAAGGTACCCTACTGCTCGAGTTATTTCCTTTTAAATGTTTTTCTGGTCATTGAAATTGTGTCAAAATTTGTTCGATGAAATTAAAATGTCACACAAATGATTTGAATATGTTTTCCGGTGAAATCACGGTTGAGGAAATGTTCACTCATATTTCACATCACATGTTTGTTCACATTCTCCGTAGAGTCATTCGTGGTAAGGAACTACAAATAGGCGTGAACAGCCATATGTACAAAATGACAAACCCACGTAACACCACACACTCCTGGACCCGTCGGTGGTCCTTATTGTTTCTTTGTACAATGGAAGATCTCGTTGAAGTATTCGATTTCTGCAAAAATGATCCTGGGCCTTTTGTTGACTTCAAAGTGTCAGTTGAATGTCAATTTGTTCACTTAGGATTCCAAAAATAATACTGAGCCCAAATTTTCAATCTAATTCGTAGATTTCATAATCAGGCAAACCTCTATCGTTGAATTCCTTGAGCAGTAGGTAGACTACTGGTGGTTCGGTGTGGCTATTGTGTGCAATGCCTTGACAAAATTGGCATGTGCCACTGACCATGACCACAAAGTTTACCAAGCGACTTTAACTTGAACGTATCGTAACACGAGTCAGCCACGGTCAGAGTGCCCAATTTGAGTGCACATCTAACATGCATGACCTTGCAGGTATAAACAAGGTAAAAATCCGGTGGCTTGGCACGGCTATTGTGTGCAATGCCTTGACAAAGTTCGCATGTGCCATTGACCATGACCACAAAGTTTACCAAGTACATTAAACGGCTACGAATCATAACACGAGTCAGCCACAGTCAGAGTGTCCAATCACAGTGCACATGAACTAGGCCTGATCTTGCAGGTACAAACAAGGTAGAATACTGGTTGCTCGGTGTGGCTATGGTGCGCAATGCCTTGACAAAGTTGGCATGTGCCACTGACCATGACCACAAAGTTTACCAAGTAAATTAAACGGCTATGAATCATAACACGAGACAGCCACTGTCAGAGTATCCAATCACTGTGCACATATACTAAGCATGACCTCCCATGTATAAACAAGGTAAAATACTGGTGGCTCGGTGCAGCTATTGTGCGCAATGCCTTGACAAAGTTGGGATGTGCCACTGACCATGACCACAAAGTTTACCAAGTGACTTTAACTTCTATGAATCATAACACGAGTCAGCCACGGTCAGAGTACCCAATCACAGTTCAGATGTACTAGGCATGACATTACAGGTATAAACAAGGTAAAAAACAGGTGGCTTGGAACGGCTATTGTGCGCAATGTCTTGACAAAGTTGGTATGTGCCACTGACCATGACCACAAAGTTTACCAAGTGACTTTAACTTCTACGAATCGTAACACGATTCAGCCACGGTCAGAGTGTCCAATCACGGTGCACATCTAACATGCATGACCTTGCAGGTATAAACAAGGTACAAAATCGGTGGCTTGGCACAGCTATTGTGCGCAATGCCTTGACAAAGTTGGGATGTGCCACTGACCATGACCACAAAGTTTACCAAGTGACTTTAACTTCTATGAATCATAACACGAGTCAGCCACGGTCAGAGTACCCAATCACAGTTCAGATGTACTAGGCATGACATTACAGGTATAAACAAGGTAAAAAACAGGTGGCTTGGCATGGCTATTGTGCGCAATGCCTTGACAAAGTTGGCATGTGCCACTGACCATGACCACACAGTTTACCAAGTACCTTAAACGGCTATGAATCATAATACGAGTCAGCCACGTTCAGAGTGCCCAATTACAGTGCATATGTACTAGGCATGATCTTGCAGGTGCAAACAAGATAGAATACTGGTGGCTTGGTGTGGCTATTGTGCGCAATGCCTTGACAAAGTTGGCATGTGGCACTGACCATGACCAGAACGTTTACCAAGTGACTTTTGTCAGGAAAATGTCATGACAGTTAGCTGATGGAGATGCACAGAAGAGATGACGGCCGAAGCATCGGCGAAGGTGCTGGCAGCTGTTGGCATGCTGACGTCAAGAGAGATCACAGGCACGACTGTGAGGCAAGCACTGAGAAGTATGACGAGGTGAAGCGGGGGCGGTGCCAGAGGCACAGGCCAAGCCGGAGATAGAAATGGCGTGGGCGCAGTGTCACTCGGCACGGGCGCTTCGAGTTCTGGAGGCGTCTTGGGTGAGGAGTGCGGGCACGACGGAGCAAAGCAGAGGAGCGGGTGCTGTGAGGAGATGGATCACAGGCCTTAGCCAGCAGGCGGGCAAGTGAGGAGGTCTAGTGACAATGTAATGAACAAGGTGCCACGGGTAGAGAGCACGTAGCGAGGCAGAGGAACGAGTGCCACAGCACAGAGGCGGACAACGGCAAGGAGACAATGGGCAGCACCACAGCACAGAGGTGAGCGAAGGAATGAGGAAATGATTGATTGATAATACTGATGATAACAGAGGCAGAGATACAAGAGCAGAAGTACAAGGTTAAGTACTATGCTAAGATTACCTAGTCCTAACACTGCTAAGGTGGGTGGCGCGTGTAAGCGCGCAGCAGCCGTTCTGCTTGTTTGGCTCGTGTCGTGGGTCGTGGGTGCGCTTCCCGGTGCGGAGCCCACATTAGAGTTAGGAGGGCTGCGACTTTTCTCCGTGGTAGGTCGTGCCCTACATACGTTGTCGTGTAGCATAGACCGAGCCGCTCGGTGACTTCCGTTAGCCCAGGTCCGTGGCGGTAGAACGGAGACTGTGCAGTACCGTGGCTGGTGGCGGCAGGCTCGGCATCCACGTCTGCTTGGGTGCGGTTGGTTGGGCACGTCCGTTGCCTGGACTCGCGCTGATACTTTGGTCGTGCGAGTCTTCGGAAGTCTTGGTCAGAGTTGATCTGGACCTCTTGGGGATATTCTGGCTTGGCCTTTTCTTGAGGGGTAGGGGAGTGCAGGCTGCCCATTTCGTGTTCGGTATAAGTCAAGTGGGCAGTCTTGTGAGCATTGTATATTATTCCGACACCCCCCTTTAATGCCACAAGACTGCTCAGGTGGTGATGCTTGATGAGGATGCAGTCTGGTGGTCGAGTTTGGTGTGGTTCTGCGAAGCAGGTTGTCAGGGCGGAGGATCGCTTCTGCTTTTCTGGTTTCCCTGTTGTTGGGACGCAGTACCACAGTGATGGTGGGTTCGCCTTGGTCCGGTGTTCGTCAGAGGAGTTCTGAGTCTTTGGAGATGAGAGGTGGAGAATCTCCACTAAGGGTTGCAGGTGCTTTGGAGATGCTCTGAGGCGCAGCTGAGGGGGAAGGAGGGAGAGCTCGGTGGGATAACTTTTTTTTTATGTCGGGTCGCGCTTCGGGCTGGGAGAGAGAGTTCCTGCTAGCAGTGTTATGCGACTGACAGTGATGCTGTGGCAGAGCATAAGTGCCAGTTGTACGCCAGCTTCTTTTGTGACAGGTGCTATCAGCTGCTGTTGTTGCTATTGCTGCTTCTCTTCTTGCTCCTCTTGGCATTGTTGCTTTTGTTCTTGCTGTAGCTGCTACTGCTGTTGTTGTCGATGGGGTGGTACATAGCAGGCAGGTCGGTGCGTAGGGGAGTGATCAGCTTTCAGGGGATAAGATGTGGTTGATGTCTCCGTTGTCAAGAATCCTGGCCGTCTGTGAGGGGGAATGCATCAGCCAGGCAGTTCATCTTGGATGGTGAACTTAGAGCTGGCAGGTTGGGTGTTGATGGCTTGAGGTTGGGTGTCTTGATCAGCTGCGGGCTGAATCATTTTGCCATAAAACTTGACCATGAACTCGTTGACTTTGTCAGGAGTGAATGGTGACCGGTCGAGAGGTAGCCAGACGTACTCGAGTGGTGTTGAGAGCTCCTGCGTTTTGTTGTGTTGCAGCTGTGGAACTTCCTCAGGAGGCCAGTTCGGGGTAGGAAGGTTGTCTTCATAGCGCGATGGTGGGGCAGATGGAGGAGTGGTGTCGGTGAGTTGCTTTGCTTCCCCAGAAGTGCAGTGAGGGCACTGGCAGGGGGAGTATGATGCTATTTGGTCATAGGTGAAGTCAATGAAGTAGTCTTCATCCTTTGGTTCAGGCAGCTCAGACAAGAAGGCTGTGGTGGATACCGCAGGATCAGGTGTTGGAGTTGTGAAGGAAGACTCCGTCACAGGTGCTACTGCTGCTGGTGTTGCTGCGGCTGTTGGTCTTGTGAAGTGTCTGAGGAGGCGAGGGACTGTTGCCACGAGACAGCCGAGGATGAAAAGACAGGGCAACATGGTGCTTCTCAGGCATTATCCCGTGGTTGACTTAGAGGCTAAGGATTAGGGATGAGGCAGCTGTTGGAGGAGGATCTTTGTGCGGTTGTTGCAACGGACGAAGGTTCATGGTAATGAAGGGTCTGCGGGTTGATCGTAGAGGTTTCTTGAGTGTGTAAGAGCGAGGGCGGTGCTTTTGAGGCGTCTTTTGGGCTGATGTGGCTGCTTCTGTTGCTGCTTCTGCTGTTGCGAGGGAAGAATACTGCTGCTGGTGCTGGAGATGTGGTGTCTACGGCGAGGGAAGGCGAATTGACTGCTGCTGTTTACTGCTGCTGCTGTGTGTGTCACCAGTCCCGAGCCGTGCCCATACACGCTTTAGGAATGGTGGTGCCACACAGGATGCGTGGATGTTGGAGTGCTGTTGCTTTTGCTGCTGTTGCTGCTGCAAGGATAGTAGCTGGCGGATGCGATACTGACTGCTGCTGCTGGTGTGAAAAGGCGGATGACTGTCAATCTTGTGCGTTGTCAAACCAGGAATGCGCCCATACACATCTGGTCGGACGGTGTGAGAGTGACGGCACCAGTGCTGCTGCTGAAAATGCTGTTGACGGCTGGTAGCGGTGAGACACCTCGGTCAGGCGTTTCAGGCGTCAGCAAAGAGGGAGGAGGCGATGATGGCTCCGGTATGTTTCTCTGTGCTCTGATACCATGTCAGGAAAATGTCATGACAGTTAGCTGATGGAGATGCACAGAAGAGATGACGGCCGAAGCATCGGCAAAGGTGCTGGCAGCTGACGGCATGCTGACGTCAAGAGAGATCGCAGGCACGACTGTGAGGCAAGCACTGAGAAGTATGACGAGGTGATGTGGGGGCGGTGCCAGAGGCACAGGCCAAGCCGGAGATAGAACTGGCGTGGGCGCAGTATCACTCGGCACGGGCGCTTCGAGTTCTGGAGGCGCCTTGGGTGAGCAGTGCAGGCACGACGGAGCGAAGCGGAGGAGCGGGTGCCGTGAGGAGATGGATCACAGGCCTTAGCCAGCAGGCGGGCAAGTGAGGAGGTCCCGTGATAATGTAATGAACAAGGTGCCACGGGCAGAGAGCACGTAGCGAGGAAGAGGAACGAGTGCCACAGCACGGAGGCGGGCAACGGCAAGGAGACAACGGGCAGCACCACAGCACGGAAGTGAGCGAAGGAATGAGGAAATGATTGATTGATAATACTGAGGATAACAGAGGCAGAGATACAAGAGCAGAAGTACAAGGTTAAGTATTATGCTAAGATTACCTAGTCCTAACACTGCTAAGGTGGGCGGCGCGTGTAAGCGCGCCACAGCCGTTCTGCTTGTTTGGCTCGTGTCGCGGGTCGTGGGCGCGCTTCCCGGTGTGGAGCGCACGTTAGAGTTAGGAGGGCTGCGACTTTTCTCCGTGGTAGGTCGTGCCCTACATACGTTGTCGTGTAGCATGGACCGAGCCGCTCGGTGACTTCCGTTAGTCCAGGTCCGTGGCGGTAGACCGGAGACTGTGCAGTACCGTTGCTGGTGGCGGCAGGCTCAGCATCCACGTCTGCTTGGGTGCGGTTGGTTCGGCACGTCTGTTGCCTGGACTCGCGATGATACTTTGGTCGTGCGAGTCTTCGGAAGTCTTGGTCAGAGTTGATCTGGACCTCTTGGGGATATTCTGGCTTGGCCTTTTCTTGAGGGGTAGGGGAGTGCAGGCTGCCCATTTCTTGTTCGGTAGAAGTCAAGTGGGCAGTCTTGTGAGCATTGTATATTATTCTGACAACTTTAACTTCTAGGAATCATAAAACAAGTCAGCCATGGTCAGAGTATGCAATCAAAGTGCACATCTATTATGCATGACCTTGCAGGTATGAAGAGGGTTTTAAAACGGTGTATTGGCATGACTATTGTGCGCAATGACTTGACAAAGTTGGCATGTGCCACTCACCATGACCACAAAGTTGACCAAGTGACTTTAACTTCAACGAATCGTAACACAAGTCAGTCCCAGTCAGAATGCCCAATCACAGTTGAGATGTGCTAGGCATGACCTTGCAGGTATAAACAAGGTACAAATTGGGTAGCTTGGCACGACCATTGTGCGCAATGCCTTGACAAAGTTGGCATGTGCCACTGACCATGACCACAAAGTTTACCAAGTACCTTAAACGTCTATAAATCATAACATTAGTCAGCCACGGTCAAAGTGTCCAATCACAAAGCAGATGTACTAGGCATGATCTTGCAGGTTGGAACAAGGTAGAATACTGGTGGCTTGGTGTGGCTATTGTGCGCAATGCCTTGACAAAGTTGGCATGTGCCACTGACCATGACCACAAAGTTTACCAAGTGACTTTAACTTCTACGAATTGTAACACGAGTCAGCCACAGTCAAAGTGCCTAATCACAGTTCAGATGTACTAGGCATGACCTTGCAGGTATAAACAAGGTAAAAAGCCGGTGACTTGGCACGGCTATTGCGCGCAATGCCTTGACAAATTCGGCATGTGCCACTGACCATGACCACGAAGTTTACCAAGTACCTGAAACGGCTATGAATCATAACACGAGTCAGCTACGGTCAGAGTGTCCAATCACAATGCAGATGTACTATGCATGATCTTACAGGTACAAACAAGGTAGAATACTGGTGGCTCGGTGTGGCTTTTGTGCGCAATGCCTTGAAAAACTTGGAATGTGCCACTGACCATGACCACAAATGTATCCAAATGACTTTTACTTTTATTGACCAGAACACAAGTCAGCCACAGTCAGAGTGTCCAATCACTGTACAGCTATACTGGGCATGAACATGCATGTATAAAGAAGGTAGAATACTGGTGGTTCGGTGTGGCTATTGTGCACAATGCCTTGACAAAGTTGGCATATGCCACTGACCATGACCACAAATGTTTCCAAGTGACTTTTACTTATATTGATCATAACACGAGTCAGCCACGGTCAAAGTGTCCAATCAAAGTGCAGATGCACTAGGCATGATCTTGCAGGTACAAACAAGGTAGAATACTGGTGGCTTGGTGTGGCGATTGTGCGCAATGCCTTGACAAAGTTGGCATGTGCCACTGACCATGACCACAAATGTATCCAAGTGACATTTACTTCCATTGATAATAACACAAATCAGCCACGGTCAGAGTGCCCAATCACAGTGCACATCTAATATGCATGACCTTGCATGTATAAACAAGGTAGAAAACCGGTGGCTTGGAACGGCTAATGTGCGCAATGCCTTGACAACGTTGGCATGTGCCACTCACCATGACCACAAATGTATCCAATTGACTTTTACTTCTATTGGTCAGTCACAGTCAGAGTGTCCAATCATAGTGCAGATTTACTAGGCATCATCTTGAAGGTACAGACAAGGTAGAATACTGGTGGCTCGGTGTGGCTATTGTACGCAATGCATAGACAAAGGCGGCATGTGCCACCGGATAACCACAACGTTTACAAAGTGACTTTCACTTCTACAAATCGTAACACGAGTCAGCCATGGTCAGAGTGCCCAATCAAAGTACACATATAGTATGCATGACCTTGCAGGTATAAACAAGGTACAAAACCGGTGGCTTGGCACGGCTATTGTGCGCAATGCCTTGACAAAGCTGGCATGTGCCACTGACCATGTCCACAAAGTTCACCACGTGACGTTAACTTCTACGAATCGTAACACAAGTCAGCCACGGTCAGAGTGCCCAGTCACAGTACGCATCTAATGTGCATGACCTTACAGGTATAAACAAGGTTGAAAAACGGTGGCTTGGCACGGCTATTGTGCGCAATGCCTTGACAATGTTGGCATGTGCCACTGACCATGACCACAAAGTTTACGAAGTACCTTGAATGGCTATGAACCATAACACGAGTCAGTCACGGTGAGAGTGTCCAATCACATTGCACATGTACTAGCCATGATCTCGCAGGTGCAAACAAGGTATAATACTGGTGGCTCGTTGTGGCTATTGTGCACAATGCCTTGGCAAAGTTGGCATGTGCCACTGACCATAACCATAATGTGTACCAAGTGTCTTTAACTTATACGAATCGTAATACGAGTCAGCCACAGTGAGAGTACCCAATAATGGTTCAGATGTACTAGGCATGACCTTGCAGGCATAAACAATGTCAAAAACCGGTGGCTTGGCACGGCTACTGTGCGCAATGCCTTGACAAAGTTGGCATGTTCCACTGACCACGACCACAAAATTTACCAGGTACCTTAAACGGCTATGAATCGTAACACGAGTCAGCCACGGTCAGAGTGTCCAATCACAGTGCAGATATACCGGAAATGACCTTGCAGATACAAACAAGGTAGAAAACTGGTGGCTCGGTGTGACTATTGTGCGCAATGCATTCACAAAGTTGGCATGTGCCACTGGCCATTACCACAAATGTATCCAAGTGACTTTAATTTCTACTGATCATAACACAAGTCAGCCACTGCCAGAGTGTCCAATCACAGTGCAGATGTACTAGGCATGATCTTGCAGGTGCAAACAAGGTGGAATACTGGTGGCTCATTGTGGCTATCGTGCGCAATACCTTGACAATGTTGGCATGTGCCACAGACCATGACCACAATGTTCACCATGTGACTTTAACTTATATGAGTTGTAACACGAGTCAGCAACAGTCAGAGTGCCCAATCACGGTTCAGATGTACTAGGCATGACATTGCACGTATAACCAAGGTCAAAAACCGGTGGCTTGGCACGGCTACTGTGCGCAATGCCTTGACAAAGTTGGCATGTGCCACTGACCATGACCACAAATGTATCCAAGTGACTTTCACTTCTATTGATCATAACACGAGTCAGCCACGGTCAGAGGGTCCAATCACAGTGCAGATGTTCTAGGCAGAATCTTCCAGGTTCAAACAAGGTTGAATGCTGGTGGCTCGATGTGGCTATTGTGCACAATGCCTTGACAAAGTTGGCATGTGCAACTGACCATGACCACAAATGTTTACCAACTGACTTTAACTTCCACGAATTGTAACACGAGTCAGCCACGGTCTGCGTGCCCAATCACAGTGCACATCTAATATGCATGACCTTGCAGGTCATTACAGGGTTAAACACCAGTGTCTTGGCAAGGTTATTGTGTGCAATGCCTTGACAAAGTTGGCATGTGCCACTGACCATGACCACAAAGTTTACCAAGTACCTTAAACGGCTATGAATCGTAACACGAGTCAGCCACGGTCAGAGTGTCCAATCACAGTGCAAATATACTGGGCATGACCTTGCAGGTATACACAAATGAGAATACTGGTGGCTCGGTGTGGCTGTTGTACACAATGCCTTGACAAATATGGCATGTGCCACTGACCATGACCACATATGTATCCAAGTGACGTTTACTTGTATTGATCATAATACGAGTCAGCCACGGTCAGAGTGTCCAATCACAGTGCAGATGTACTAGCCATGATCTTGCAGGTATAAGCAAGGTAGAATACTAGTGGCTCGGTGTCGCTATTGTGCGCAATACCTAGACAAAGTTGCCATGTGCCACTGACCATGACCACAAATGTATCAAAGTGACTTTTACTTCTATTGATCATAACACGAGTCAGCCACGGTCCGAGTGGCCAATCACAGTGCAGATGTACTAGGCATGATCTTGCACGTGCAAACTAGGTAGAATACTGGTGGCTCGGTGTGGCTATNAAAAAAAAACAGTGTCTTGGCACGGCTATTGTGCCCAATGCCTTGACAAAGTTAGCATGTGCCACTGACCATGACCACAAAGTTTACCAAGGACCTTAAACGGCTATGAATCATAACACGAGTCAGCCACGGTCAGAGTGTCCAATCACAGTGCAGATATACTGGGCATGACCTTGCAGGTATAGACAAGGTAGAGTACTGGTGGCTCGGTGTGGCTATTGTGCGCAATGCATTGACAAATTTGGCATGAGTCACTGGCCATGACCACAAATGTAACCAAGTGACTTTTACTTCTATTGATCATCACATGAGTCAGCCATGGTCTGAGTGTCCAATCACAGTGTAGATGTACTAGGCATCACCTTGCAGGTTCACACAGAATAGAATACTGGTGGCTCGATGTGGCTATGGTGCGCAATGCCTTGACAAATTTGGCATGTGCCACTGACCATGACCACAAATATATCCAAGTGACTTTAACTTCTATTGATCATAACACGAGCCAGCCATGGTCAGAGTGTCCAATCACAGTGCAGATATACTAGGCATCATCTTGGAGGTGCAAACAAGGTAGAATTCTGGTGGCTCGGTGTGGCTATTGTGCGCAATGCCTTGACAAAGTTGGCATGTGCCACTGACCATGACCACAAATGTTTACCAAGTGACTTTTACTTCTATTGATCATAACACGAGTCAGCCATGGTCAGAGTGTCCAATCACAGTGCAGATGTTCTAGGCATGATCTTGCAGGTTCAAACAAGGTAAAATGCTGGTGGATCGATGTGGCTATTGTGCGCAATACCTTGACAAAGTTGGCATGTGCAAATGACCATGACCACAAAAGTTTACCAAGTGACTTTAACTTCTACGAATTGTAACACGAGTCAGCCACGGTCAGCGTGCCCAATCACAGTGCACATCTAATATGCATGACCTTGCAGATCTAAACAGGGAAAAAAACCAGTGTCTTGGCACGGTTATTGTGCGCAATGCCTTGACAAAGTTGGCATGTGTCACTGACCATGACCACACAGTTAACCAAGTACCTTAAACAGCTATGAGTCATAACACGAGTCAGCCACGTTCAGAGTGTCCAATCACAGTGCAAATATACTGTGCAGGACCTTGCAGGTATAAACAATATAGAATACTGGTGGCTCGGTGTAGCTATTGTACGCAATGCCTTGACAAAGTTGGCATGTGCCACTGACCATGACCACAAATGTATCCAAGTGACTTTTACGTCTATTGATCGTAACACGAGTCAGCCACTGTCAGAGTGTCCAATTTCAGTGCAGATGTACTGGGCATGATCTCGCAGGTACAAACAAGGTAGAATACTGGTGGATCGCTGTGGCTATTGTACACAATGCCTTGACAAAGTTGGCATGTGTCACTGACCATGACCACAAATGAATCCAAGTGACGTTTACTTCTATTGATCATAATACGAGGCAGCAATGGTTAGAGTGTCCAATCACAGTGCATATGTACTGGGCATAATCTTGCAGGTATAAACAAGGTTGAATACTAGTGGCTCGGTGTTACTATTGTGCGCATTGCCTTGACAAAGCTGGCATGTGCCAAAGATCATGACCACAAAGTTTTACCAAGTGAGTTTAAGTTCTACGAATCGTAACACGGGTCAGCCACGGTCAGAGTGCCCAATCACAGTGCACATCTAATATACTGGACCTTGCAGGTATACACAAGGAAAAAAACTGGTGGCTTGTCCGTTTCTATTGTACGCAATGCCTTCACAAAGTTGGCATGTACCACTGATCATGACCACGAAGTTTACCAAGTACCTTAAACGGCTATGAATCATAGTACGAGTCAGCCATAGTCAGAGTGTCCAATCACAGTGCAGATATACTGGGCATGTCCTTACAAGTATAAACAAGGTACAATACTGGTGGCTCAATGTGGCTATCGTTCGCAATGCCTTGACAAAGTTGGCATGTACCACTGACCATGACCACAAATGTATCCAAGTGACTTTTATTTCTATGAATCATAACACGAGTCAGCCACGGTCAGCGTGTCCAATCACAGTTCAGATGTACTAGGCATGACCCTGCAGGTATAAACAAGGTAGAATACTGGTGGCTTGGCACTGCTATTGTGCGCAATGCCTTGACAAAGTTGGCATGTGCAACTGACCATGACCACAAGGTTTGCCAAGTACCTTAAACGGCTATGAATCACAACACGAGTCAGCCACGGTTAGAGTGTCCAATCACAGTGCAGGTATACCGGGCAGGACCTTACAGGTCTAAACAAGGTAGAATACTGGTGGCTCGGTGTGGCTATTGTGCGCAATGCCTTGATAAAGTTGGTACGTGTCACTAACCATGACTTCAAATGTATCCAAGTGACTTTTACTTCTATTGATCATAACACAAGTCAGCCACGGTCAGAGTGTCCAATCACAGTGCAGATGTACTAGGCATGGTCTTACAGGTTCAAACAAGGTAGAATACTGGTGGCTCGGTGTGGCTATTTTGCGCGATGCCTTGACAAAGTCCGCGTGTGCCACTGACCATGACCACAAAGTTTACGAAGTGAGTTTAACTTCTACGAATCTTAACACGCGTCAGCCACAGTTATAAACAAGGTAGAATATTGGTGGCTCTGTGTGGCTATTGTGCGCATTGCCTTGACAAAGTTGGCATGTGCCACTGACCATGACCACAAAGTTTACCAAGTGACTTTGACTTCTACGAATCCTAACACGAGTCAGCTGCGGTCAAAGCGTCGAATCACAGTTCAGATGTACTGGACATGACCTTGCAGGTATACACAAGGTAAAAAACTTGTGGCGTGGCACGGCTATTCTGCGCAATGCCTTGACAAAGTTGGCATGTGGCACTCACCATGCCCACAAAGTTTCCGAAGTACATTAAACGGCTATGAATCATAACACAAGGCAGCCACGGTAAGAGTGTCCAATCACAGTGCATATGTACTGTGCATGATCTTACAGGTATAACTAAGGTAGAATACTGGTGGCTCGGTGTGGCTATTGTGCGCAGTGTCTTGACAAAGTTGGCATGTGCCACTGACCATGACCACAGAGATTACCAAGTGACTTTAACTTCTTTCAACTGTAACACGTGTCAGCCACAGTCGGAGTGCCCAATCACAGTGTACATCTTATATGCATGACATTGCAGGTATAAACTGGGTAAATTTCCGGTATCTTGGCACGGCTATTGTGCACAATGCCTTGACAAAGTTGGCACGTGCCACTGACCATGACCACAAAGTTTACCATGTGACTTTAACTTCTACAAATTGTAACACGAGTCAGCCACAGTCAGAGTGCCCAATCAAAAATCAGATGTACTAGGGATGACATTGCAGATATAAACAGGGTAAAAAACCGTTGTCTTTGCACAGCTATTGTGCGCAATGACTTGACAAAGTTGGCATGGGCCACTGACCATGACCACAAAGTTTACCAAGTACCTTAAACGGCTATGAATCATAACACGAGTTGACCACGGTCAGAGTGCCCACTCACATTGTAGATATACTGGGCATGACCTTGCAGGTGCAAACAAGGTAGAAGACTGGTGGCTCGGTGTGGCTATTGTGCGCAATGCATTGACAAAGTTGGCATGTGCCACTGACCATGACCACAAATGTATCCAAGTGACTTTTACTTCTATTCATCATAACACGAGGCAGCCACGGTTAGTGTGTCCAAGAACAGTGCAGATGTACTAGGCATGATCTTGGAGGTGCAAACAAGGTAGAATACTGGTGGCTTTGGGTGGCTATTGTGCTCAATGCCATGACAAAGTTGGCATGGGCCACTGGTCATGACCACCAAGTTTACCAAGTACCTTAAGCGGCTATGAATCATAACACGAGTCAGCCACAGTCAGAGTGTTCAATCACAGTGCAGCTGTACTAGGCATGACCTTGCAGGTACAAACAAGGTAGAACACTGTTGGCTCGGTGTGGCTATTGTGCGCAATGCCTTGACAAAGTTGGCATGTGCCACTGACCATGACCACAAAGTTTACCAAGTGACTTTAACTTCTACGATTCGTAACACGAGTCAGCCACAGTCAGAGTGCCCAATCATAGTGCACATCTAATATGCATGACCTTGCATGTATAAACAAGATAAAAAACCGGTGGTTTGGCACGGCTATTGTGCGCAATGCCTTGACAAGGTCGACATGTGCCACTGACCATGACCACAAATGTATCCAAGTGACTTTTACTTCTATTGATCATAACACGAGTCAGTCACGGTCAGAGTGTCCAATCACACTGCAGATATACTAGGCATGACCTTGTAGGTATGAACAAGGTAGAATACCGGTGGCTCACTGTGGCTATTGTGCGCAATGCCTTGACAAAGTTGGCATGTGCCACTGACCATGACCACAAGGATTACCAAGTGAGTTAAACGTCTTTGAATCGTAACACATGTCAGCCAGAGTCGGAGTGCCCAATCACAGTGTAGATATACAGGGCATGACCTTACAGGTATAAACAAGGTAGAATACTGGTGGCTCAGTGTGGCTATTGTGCGCAATGCCTTGACAAAGTTGGCACGTGTCACTGAACATGACCACAAATGCATCCAAGTGACTTTTACTTCTATTGATCATAACACGGGTCAGCCACGGTCAGAGTGTCCAATCACAATGCAGATTAACTAGGCATGATCTTGCAGGTCCAAACAAGGTATAATACTGGTGGCTCGGTAAGGCTATTGTGCGCAATGCCTTGACAAAGTTGGCATGTGCCACTGACCGTGACCACAAAGTGTACCAAGTGACTTTAACTTCTACGAATTGTAACACGAGTCAGCCACGGTCAGAGTGCCCAATCACAGTTTAGGTGTACTAGGCATGACCTTGAAGGTATAAACAAGGTAAAAAACGTGTGGCTTGGCACGGTTATTGTGCGCAATGCCCTGACAAAGTTGGCATGTGGCACTGACCATGACCACAGAGTTTACCAAGTACCTTAAACGGCTATGAATCATAACACGAGTCAACCACGGTCAGAGTGTCCAATCACAGTGCTGATGTACTAGGCATGATCTTGCAAGTGCAAACAAGGTAGAATACTGGTGGCTCGGTGTGGCTATTGTGTGGAATGCCTTGAAAATGTTGGCATGTGCCACTGACCATGACCACAAATATATCCTAGTGACTTTTACTTCTATTGATCATAACACGAGTCCACCACGGTCAGAGTGTCCAATCACAGTGCAGATGTATTAGGCATGATCTTGCACGTGCAAACAAGGTAGAATACTGGTGACTCGGTGTGGCTATTATGTGCAATGCCTTGACAAAGAAAGTTGGTATGTGCCACTGACCATGACCACAAAGTTTACCAAATACATTAAACGGCTATGAATCATAACACGAGTCAGCCACGGTCAGAGTGTCCAATCAAAGTGAAGATATACTGGGCATGACGTTACAGGTATAAACAAGGTATAATACGGGTGGCTCGGTGTGGCTATCGTGTGCAATACCTTGACAAAGTTGGCATGTGCCACAGACCATGACCACAAATGTATCCAAGTTACGTTTACTTCTATTGGTCATAACAGGAGTCAGCCACAGTCAGAGTGTCCAATCACAGTGTAAAAGTACTAGTAATGATCTTACAGGTTCAAACAAGGTAGAATTCTGGTAGCTGGGTGTGGCTATTGTGCGCGATGCCTTGAAAAAGTTATGTGCCACTGACCATGACCACAACGTTTACCAAGTGACTTTAACATCTTTGAATCGCAACACGAGTCAGCCACAGTCAGAGTGCCTAATCACAGTGAACATCTAATATGCATGACCTTTCATTTACAAACAAGGTAAAAAACCAGTGGCTTGGCATGGCTATTGCGCGCATTGCCTTGACTTCGTTGGCATGTGCCACTGACCATGACCACAAATGTATCCAAGTGACATTTACTTCTATTGATCATAATACGAGTCAGCCACGGTCAGAGTGTGCAATCACAGTGTAGATATACAGGGCATGACCTTACAAGTATAAACAAGGTACAATACTGGTGGCTCGGTGTGGCTATTGTGCGCAATGCCCTGACAAAGTTGGCATGTGCCACAGACCATGACCACAAAGTTTACCAAGTCACTTTAACTTCTACGAATCGTAACACGAGTCAGCCACGGTCAGAGTGCCCAATCACAGCGAACAACTAATATGCATGACCTTGCACGTATAAACAAGGAAAAAAACTGGTGTCTTGGAACGGCTTTTGTGCCCAATGCCTTGACAAACTTGGCATGTGCCACTGACATGACCACAAAGTTTACCAAGTACCTTAAACGGCTATGAATCATAACACGAGTCAGCCACGGTAAGAGTGTCCAATCACATTGCAGGTATACGGGGCAGGACCTTACAGGTATAAACAAGGTAGAATAGTGGTGGCTCGGTGTGGCTTTTGTGCGCAATGCCTTGACAAAGTTGGCACGTGTCACTAATCATGACCACAAATGTATCCAAGTGACCTTTACTTCTATTGATCATAACACAAGTCAGCCACGGTCAGAGTGTCCAATCACAGTGCAGATGTACTAGGCATGGTCTTGCATCTTCAAGCAAGGTAGAATACTGGTGGCTCGGTGTGGCTATTGTGCGCAATGCCTTGACAAAGTCGGCATGTGCCACTGACCATGACCACAAAGTTTACAAAGTGAGTTTAACTTCTACGAATCTTAACACGAGTCAGCCACACTTAGAGTGCCCAATCAAAGTGCAGATGTATTGGGCATGACCTTGCAGGTATAAACAAGGTAGAATATTGGTGGCTTAGTGTGGCTATTGTGCGCAATGCCTTGACAAAGTTGGCATGTGCCACTGACCATGACCACAAAGTTTACAAAGTGACTTTAACTTCTACGAATCCTAACACGAGTCAGCCACGGTCAAAGCGTCCAATCACCGTTCAGATGTACTGGACATGACCTTGCAGGTAAAAAACAAGGAAAAAAACATGTGGCGTGGCACGGCTATTCTTCGCAATGCCTTGTCAAAGTTGGCATGTGGCACTCACCATGCCCACAAAGTTTACCAAGTACATTAAATGGCTATGAATCATAACACGAATCAGCCACGGTCAGAGTGTCCAATCACAGTGCATATGTACTGTGCACGATATTACAGGTATAAACAATGTAGAACATTGGTGGCTCGGTGTGGCTTTTGTGCGCAGTGTCTTGACAAATTTGGCATGTGCCACTGACCATGACCACAGAGTTTATCAAGTGACTTTAACTTCTTTGAATTGTAACACGTGTCAGCCACGGTCGGAGTGCCCAATCGCAGTGTACATCTAATATGCATGACCTTGCAGGTATAAACTGGGTAAATTACCGGTATCTTGGCACGGCTATTGTGCGCAATGCCTTGACAAAGTTGGCACGTGCCACTTACCATGACCACAAAGTTTACCATGTGACTTTAACTTATACGAATTGTAACACGAGTCAGCCGCAGTAAGAGTGCCTAATCACAAATCAGATGTACTAGGGATGACCTTGCAGATATAAACAGGGTAAAAAACCGGTGTCTTGGCATGGCTATTGTGCGCAATGACTTGACAAAGTTGGCATGGGCCACTGACCTTGACCACAAAGTTTACCAAGTACCTTAAACAACTATGAATCATAACACGAGTTGGCCACGGTCAGAGTGTCCACTCACATTGCAGATAAACTGGGCATGACCTTGCAGGTTCAAACAAGGTATAATACTGGTAGCTCGGTGTGGCTATTGTGCGCAATGCCTTGACAAAGCTGGCATGTGCCACTGACCATGACCACAAATGTATCCAAGTGCCTTTTACTACTATTGATCATAACACAAGGCAGCCACGGTCAGAGTGTCCAATCACAGTGCAGATATACTAGGCATGATCTTGGAGGTGCAAACAAGGTAGAATACTGGTGGCTTCGGATGGCTATTGTGCGCAATGCCATGACAAAGTTGGCATGGGCCACTGATCATGACCACAAAGTTTACCAAGTACCTTAAGCGGCTATGAATCATAACACGAGTCAGCCACGGTCAGAGTGTCCAATCACAGTGCAGCTGTACTAGGCATGACCTTGCAGGTACAAACAAGGTAGAACACTGTTGGCTCGGTGTGGCTATTGTGCGTAATGCCTTGACAAAGTTGGCATGTGCCACTGACCAGGACCACAGAGTCTACCAAGTGACTTTAACTTATACGAATCGTAACATGAGTCAGCCACAGTCAGAGTGCCCAATCATAGTACACATCTAATATGCATGACCTTGCATGTATAAGCAAGATACAAAACTGGTGGCTTGGCACGGCTATTGTGCGCAATGCCTTGACAAGGTTGGCATGTGCCACTGACCATGACCACAAATGTATCCAAGTGACTTTTACTTCTATTGATCATAACACGAGTCAGTCACGGTCAGAGTGTCCAATCACAGTGCATATATACTAGGCATGACCTTGTGGGTATAAACAAGGTAGAATACTGGTGGCTCAGTGTGGCTATTGTGAGCAATGCCTTGACAAAGTTGGCATGTGCCACTGACCATGACCACAAGGTTTACCAAGTGAGTTAAACGTCTTTGAATCGTAACACATGTCAGCCAGAGTCGGAGTGCCCAATCACAGTGCACATCTAATATGCATGACCTTGCATGTATAAACATGGTAAAAAACCAGTGTCTTGGCACGACTATTGTGCACAATGCATTGACAAAGTTGGCACATGCCACTGACCATAACCATGAAGTTTACCAAGTACCTTAAACGGCTATGAATCATAACACGAGTGAGCCACAGTCAGAGTGTCCAACCACAGTGCAGATATACTGGGCATGTCCTTACAGGTATAAACAAGGTAGAATACTGGTGGCTCGGTGTGGCTATTGTGCGCAATGCCTTGACAAAGTTGGCACGTGTCACTGACCATGACCACAAATGTATCCAAGTGACTTTTACTTCTATTGATCATAACACGAGTCACCCACGGTCAGAGTGTCCAATCACAATGCAGATCTACTAGGCATGATCTTGCAGGTCCAAACAAGACAGAATACTGGTGGCTCGGTGTGGCTATTGTGCGCAATGCCTTGACAAAGTTGGCATGTGCCACTGACCATGACCACAAAGTTTACCAAGTGACTTTAACCTCTACGAATTGTAACACGAGTCAGCCACGGTCAGAGTACCCAAGCACAGTTTAGATGTACTAGGCATGACCTTGCATGTATAAACAAGAAAAAAAGCGTGTGGCTTGGCACGGTTATTGTGCGCAACGCCTTGACAAAGCTGGCATGTGGCACTGACCATGACCACAAAGTTTACCAAGTACCTTAAACGGCTATGAATCATAACACGAGACAACCACGGTCAGAGTGTCCAATCACAGTGCTGATGTACTAGGCATGATCTTGCAAGTGCAAACAAGGTAGAATTCTGGTGGCCCGGTGTGGCTATTGCGTGGAATGCATTGAAAACGTTGGCATGTGCCACTGACCATGACCACAAATATATCCTAGTGACTTTTACTTCTATTGATCATAACACGAGTCCGCCACGGTCAGAGTGTCCAATCACAGTGCAGATGTACTAGCCATGATCTAGCACGTGCAAACAAGGTAGAATACTGGTGACTCGGTGTGGCTATTGTGAGCAATGCATTGACAAAGTTGGCATGTGCCACTGACCATGACCACAACGTTTACCAAGTACATTAAACGGCTTTGAATCAGAACACAAGTAAGCCACGGTCAGAGTGTCCAATCACAATGCAAAAGTACTAGGAATGATCTTACAGGTTCAAACAAGGTAGAATACTGGTAGCTGGGTGTGGCTATTGTGCGCAATGCCTTGAAAACGTTGGCATGTGCCACTGACCATGACCACAAAGTTTACCAAGTGACTTTAACATACATGGATCGTAACACGAGTCAGCCACAGTCAGAGTGCCTAATCACAGTGCACATCTAATATGCATGACCTTGCATTTACAAACAAGGTAACAAACCAGTGGCTTGGCATGGCTATTGCGCGCATTGCCTTGACAAAGTTGGCATGTGCCACTGACCATGGCCACAAATGTATCCAAGTGACATTTACTTCTATTGATCATAATACGAGTCAGCCACGGTCAGAGTGTGCAATCACAGTGTAGATATACAGGGCATGACCTTTCAGGTATAAACAAGGTACAATACTGGTGGCCCGGTGTGGCTATTGTGCGCAATGCCCTGACAAAGTTGGCATGTGCCACAGACCATGACCACAAAGTTTACCAAGTGACTTTAACTTCTACGAATCGTAACACGAGTCAGCCACGGTCAGAGCGTCCAATCATACTTTAGATGTACTATACATGACATTGCAGTTAGAATCAAGGTAAAAAACATGTGGTGTGGCACGGCTATTCTGCGCAATGTCTTGACAAAGTTGGCATGTGGCACTCACCATCACCACAACGTTTACCAACTACCTTAAACGGATATGAATCATAACACGAGTCAGCCACGGTCAGAGTGTCCAATCACAGTGCACATGTACTGTGCATGATCTTGCAGGTATAAATGAGGTAGAATACTGGTGGCTCGGTGTGGCTATTGTGCACAGTGCCTTGACAAGGTTGGCATGTGCCACTGACCATGACCACAAAGTTTACCAAGTGACTTTAGCTTCTTTGAGTTGTAACACATGACAGCCACAGTCGGAGTGTCCAATCACAGTGTACATCTAATATGCATGACCTTGCAGGTATAGACAGGGTAAATAACCGGTGTCTTGGCACGGCTATTGTGTGCAATGCCTTGACAAAGTTGGCTCGTGCGACTGACCATGACCACAAAGTTTACCATGTGACTTTAACTTCTCCGAATTGTAACACGAGTCAGCCACAGTCAGAGTGCCCAATCACAACTCAGATGTACTAGGGATGACCTTGCAGGTATAAAGAGGGTAANAAAGTTGGCATGTGCCACTGACCATGACCACAACGTTTACCAAGTACCTTAAATGAATATGAATCATAACATGAGTCAGCCACGGTCTGAGTGTCCAATCACAGTGCAGATATACTGGGCATGACGTTATAGGTATAAACAAGGTAGAGTACTGGTGGTTCGGTGTGCCTATTGTGCGCAATGCCTTGACAAAGTTGGCATGTGCGACTGACCATGACCACAAATGTATCCAAGTGACATTTACTTCTAATGATCATAACATGAGTCAGCCACGGTCAGAGTTTCCCATCACTGTACAGATGTACTAGGCATGATATTGCAAGTGCAAACAAGGTAGAATACTGGTGTCTCAGTGTGGCTATTGTGAGCAATGCCTGGACAAAGTTGGCATGTGCCACTGACCATGACCACAACGTTTACCAAGTGACTTTAATTTTTACGAATCGTAACACAATTTAGCCACAGTCAGAGTGCCCAAATCACAGTTCAGATGTACTAGGCATGACCTTGCAGGGATAAAAAAGGTTAACAACCGGTGGCTTGGCATGGCTATTGCGGCAATGCCTGGAAAAAACTGGCATGTGCCACTGACAATGTCCACAAAGTTTACCAAGTACCTTAAACGGCTATAAAAAATAACACGAGTCAGCCACGGTCAGAGTGTCCAATCATAGTGCAGATATACTGGGCTTAACCTTGCAGGTACAAACAATGTAGAATACGGGTGGCTCGGTGTGGCTATTGTGCGCAATGCCTTGACAAAGTTGGCATGTTCTACTGATCATGACCACAAATGTATCCAAGTGACTTGTACTTCTATTGATCATAACACGAGTCAGCCACGGTCAGAGTGTCGGACCACAGTGCAGATGTACTAGGCATGATCTTGCAAGTTCAAACAAGGTAGAATACTGATGGCTTGGTGTGGCTATTGTGTGCAATGCCTTGACATAGTTGGCATGTGCCACTGACCATGACCACAAATGTATCCAAGTGACTTGTACTTCTATTGATCATAACACGAGTCAGCCACGGTCAGAGTGTCGGACCACAGTGCAGATGTACTAGGCATGATCTTGCAAGTTCAAACAAGGTAGAATACTGATGGCTTGGTGTGGCTATTGTGTGCAATGCCTTGACATAGTTGGCATGTGCCACTGACCATGACCACAACGTTTACCAAGTACCTTAAATGAATATGAATCATAACATGAGTCAGCCACGGTCTGAGTGTCCAATCACAGTGCAGATATACTGGGCATGACGTTATAGGTATAAACAAGGTAGAGTACTGGTGGTTCGGTGTGCCTATTGTGCGCAATGCCTTGACAAAGTTGGCATGTGCGACTGACCATGACCACAAATGTATCCAAGTGACTTGTACTTCTATTGATCATAACACGAGTCAGCCACGGTCAGAGTGTCGGACCACAGTGCAGATGTACTAGGCATGATCTTGCAAGTTCAAACAAGGTAGAATACTGATGGCTTGGTGTGGCTATTGTGTGCAATGCCTTGACATAGTTGGCATGTGCCACTGACCATGACCACAACGTTTACCAAGTACCTTAAATGAATATGAATCATAACATGAGTCAGCCACGGTCTGAGTGTCCAATCACAGTGCAGATATACTGGGCATGACGTTATAGGTATAAACAAGGTAGAGTACTGGTGGTTCGGTGTGCCTATTGTGCGCAATGCCTTGACAAAGTGGGCATGGGCCACTGACCATGACCACAAAGTTTACCATGTGACTTTAACTTCTCCGAATTGTAACACGAGTCAGCCACAGTCAGAGTGCCCAATCACAACTCAGATGTACTAGGGATGACCTTGCAGGTATAAAGAGGGTAAGAAACCGGTGTCTTGGCACGGCTATTGTGCGCAATGCCTTGACAAAGTTGGCATGGGCCACTGACCATGACCACAAAGTTTACCAAGTACCTTAAACGGCTATGAATCATAACACGAATTGGCCACGGTCAGAGTGTCCACTCACCTTGCAGATATACTGGGCATGACCTTGCAGGTGCAAACAAGGTAGAATACTGGTGGCTTGGTGTGGCTATTGTGCGCAATGCCTTGACAAGGTTGGCATGTGCCACTGACCATGACCACAAATGTATCCAAGTGACTTGTACTTCTATTGATCATAACACGAGTCAGCCACGGTCAGAGTGTCGGACCACAGTGCAGATGTACTAGGCATGATCTTGCAAGTTCAAACAAGGTAGAATACTGATGGCTTGGTGTGGCTATTGTGTGCAATGCCTTGACATAGTTGGAATGTGCCACTGACCATGACCACAAAGCTTACAAAGTGACTTTTACTTCTACGAATCGTAACACAAGTCAGCCATAGTCAGAGTGCCCACTCACAGTGCAGATGTACTAGGCCCGATCTTTCAGGTGCAAACAAGGTAGAATACTGGTGGCTTGGTGTGGCTATTGTGCGCAATGCCTTGACAAAGTTGGCATGTGCCACTGACCATGACCACAAAGCTTACCAAGGGACTTTAACTTCTAATAATCGTAACACGAGTCAGCCACAGTCAGAGTGCCCAATCACAGTGCCCATATAATATGCATGACCTTGCAGGCATAAATAAGGTAAGAAACCGGTGGCATGGCATGGCTATTGTGCGCAATGCCTTGACAAAGTTGGCATGTGCCACTGACCATGACCACAAAGTTTACCAAGTACCTTTAACGGCTATGAATCATAACACGAGTCAGCCACGTTCAGAGTGTCCAATCACAGTGCACATATACTGGGCATGACCTTCGAGGTGTAAACAAGGTGGAATACAGGTTGCTTGGTGTGGCTATTGTGCGCAATGTCTTGCCAAAGTTGGCATGTGCCACTGACCATGCCCACAAATGTATCCAAGTGACATTTACTTCTATTGATGAAAACAGGAGTCACACACGGTTTGAGTGTCCAATCACAGTGCAGATTTACTAGGCATGATCTTGCAGGTGCAAACAAGGTAGAATACTGGTGGCTCGGTGTGGCTATTTTACGCAATGCCTTGACAATGTCGGCATGTGCCACTGACCAAGACCACAAAGTTTTCCAGGTAACTTTAACTTCTACGAATCGTAACATGAGTCAGCCACGGTTGGAGTACCCAGTCACAGTGCACATCTAACATGCATGACCTTGCAGGTATAAAAAGGGTGAAAAACCGGTGGCTTGGCACGGCTATTGCGCGCAATGCCTTGACAATGTTGGCATGTGCCATTTATCATGACCACAAAGTATACCAAGTACCTCACACGGCTATGAATCATAACACGAGTCAGCCACGGTCAGAGTGTCCAATCACAGTGCAGATGAACTAGGCATGACCATGCAAATACAAACAAGGTAGGAAACGGGTGGCTCAGAGTGGCTATTGTGCGCAATGCCTTGACAAAGTTTTTATGTGCCACTGCCCATGACCTCGGATGTATCCAAGTGACTTTTACTTCTATTGATCATAACACGAGTCAGCCACGGTCAGAGTATCCAATCACAGTGCAGATGTACTAGGCATGATCTTGCAGGTATAAACAAGGTAGAAAACTAGTGGCTCGGTGTGGCTATTGTGCGCAATGCCTTGACAAAGCTGGCATGTACCACTGACCATGACCACAAATGTATCCAAGTGACGTTTACTTCTATTGATCATAACACGAGTCAGCCACGGTCAGAGTATCCAATCACATTGCAGATGCACTAGGCATGATCTAGCAAGTGCAAACAAGGTAGAATACTTGTGGCTTGGCTTGGCTATTATGTGCAATGCCTTGACAAAGTTGGCATGTGCCACTGACCATGACCACAAGGTTTACCGAGTGACTTTAACTTCTACGAATTGTAACACGATTCAGCCACAGTCAGAGTGCCCAATCACAGTTCATATGTACTAGGCATGAAATTGTAGGTATAAAAAAGGTAAAAAACCGCTGGCTTGGCACGGCTATTGTGCGCAATGCCTTGACAAAGTTGGCATGTGGCACTGACCATGACCACAAAGTTTACCAAGTACCTTAAACGGATATGAATCATAACACGAGTCCGCCACGGTCAGAGTGTCCAATCACAGTGCAGATGTACTAGGCATGATCTAGCACGTGCAAACAAGGTAGAATACTGGTGACTCGGTGTGGCTATTGTGAGCAATGCCTTGACAAAGTTGGCATGTGCCACTGACCATGACCACAAAGTTTACCAAGTACATTAAATGGCTATGAATCATAACACGAGTCAGCCACGGTCAGAGTGTCCAATCACAATGCAAAAGTACTAGGAATGATCTTACAGGTTCAAACACGGTAGAATACTGGTAGCTGGGTGTGGCTATTGTGCGCAATGCCTTGAAAACGTTGGCATGTGCCACTGACCATGACCACAAAGTTTACCAAGTGACTTTAACATCTATGAATTGTAACACGAGTCAGCCACAGTCAGAGTGCCTAATCACAGTGCACATATAATGTTCATGACCTTGCATCTACAAACAAGGTAAAAAACCAGTGGCTTGGCATGGCTATTGCGCGCGTTGCCTTGACAAAGTTGGCATGTGCCACTGACCATGACCACAAATGTATCCAAGTGACATTTACTTCTATTGATCATGATACGAGTCAGCCACGGTCAGAGTGTGCAATCACAGTATAGATATACAGGGCATGACCTTACAGGTATAAACAAGGTACAATACTGGTGGCTCGGTGGCTATTGTGCGCAAGGCCCTGACAAAGTTGGCTTGTGCCACAGACCATGACCACAAAGATTTCCAAGTGACTTTAAGTTATACGAATCGTAACACGAGTCAGCCACGGTCAGAGTGCCCAATCACAGCGAACATATAATATGCATGACCTTGCAGGTATAAACAAGGGAAAAAACTGGTGTCTTGGCACGGCTATTGTGCGCAATGCCTTGACAAACTTGGCATGTGCCACTGACAATGACCACAAAGTTTACCAAGTACCTTAAGCGGCTATGAATCATAACACGAGCCAGCCACGGTTAGAGTGTCCAATCACAGTGCAGGTATACTGGGCAGGACCTTACAGGTATTAACAAGGTAGAATACTGGTGGCTCGGTGTGGCTATTGTGCGCAATGCCTTGATCAAGTTGGCACGTGTCACTACCCATGACCACAAATGTATCCAAGTGACTTTTACTTCAATTGATCATAACACAAGTCAGCCACAGTCAGAGTGTCCAATCACAGTGCAGATGTACTAGGCATGGTCTTTCAGGTTCAAACAAGGTAGAATATGGGTGGCTCGGTGTGGCTATTGTGCGCAATGCCTTGACAAAGTCGGCATGTGCCACTGACCATGACCACAAAGTTTACCAAGTGAGTTTAACGTCTACGAATCGTAACACAAGTCAGCCACAGTTAGAGTGCCCAATCACAGTGCAGATGTATTGGGCATGACCTTGCAGGTATGAACAAGGTAAAATATTGATGGCTCGGTGTGGCTATTGTGCGGAATGCCTTGACAAAGTTGGTATGTGCCACTGACCATTACCACAAAGTTTACCAAGTGACTTTAACTTCTACGAGTCTTAACACGAGTCAGCCACGGTCAGAGCGTCCAATCATAGTTTCGATGTACTTCACATGACATTGCAGGTTTAAACAAGGTAAAAAACCTGTGGCGTGGCACAGCTATTCTGCGCAATGCCTTGACAAAGTTGGCATGTGGCACTCACCATGACCACAAAGTTTACCAAGTACCTTAAACGGATATGAATCATAACACGAGTCAGCCACGGTCAGAGTGTCCAATCACAGTGCACATGTACTGTGCATAATCTTGCAGTTATAAATAAGGTAGAATACTGGTGGCTCGGTGTGGCTATTGTGCACAGTGCCTTGACAAGGTTGGCACTGACCATGACCACAAAGTTTACCAAGTGACGTTAACTTATGTGAATTGTAACACGTGTCAGCCACAGTCGGAGTGCCCAATCATAGTGTACATCTAATATGCATGACCTTGCAGGTATAGACAGGGTAAATTACCGGTGTCTTGGCACGGCTATTGTGTGAAACGCCTTGACAAAGTTGGCACGTGCCACTGACCATGACCACACAGTTTACCATGTGACTTTAACTTCTACGAATTGTAACACGAGTCAGCCACAGTCAGAGTGCCCAATCACAACTCAGATGTACTAGGGATGACCTTGCAGGTATAAAGAGTGTAAAAAACCGGTGTCTTGGCACGGCTATTGTGCGCAATGCCTTGACAAAGTTGGCATGGGCCACTGACCATGACCACAAAGTTTACCAAGTACCTTAAACGGCTATGAATCATAACACGAATTGGCCACGGTCAGAGTGTCCACTCACATTGCAGATATACTGGGCATGACCTTGCAGGTGCAAAAAAGGTAGAATACTGGTGGCTCGGTGTGGCTATTGTGCGCAATGCCTTGACAAGGTTGGCATGTGCCACTGACCAAGACCACAAATGTATCCAAGTGACTTTTACTTCTATTGATCATAACACGAGTCAGTCATGGTCAGAGTGTCCACTCACTGTGTAGATATGTTAGGCATGACCTTGTAGGCATAAACAAGGTAGAAAACTGGTGGCTCAGTGTGGCTATTGTGTGCAATGCCTTCACAAAGTTGGCATGTGCCACTGACCATGACCACAAGGTTTACCAAGTGAGTTAAACGTCTTTGAGTCGTACCACGTGTCAGCCACAGTCGGAGTGCCCAATCACAGTGCACATCTAATATGCATTACCTTGCAGGTATAAACAGGGTAAGAAACTGGTGTCTTGGCATGGCTATTGTGCACAATGCCTTGACAAAGTTGGCACGTGCCACTGACCATGACCACAAAGTTTACCAAGTACCTTAAACAACGATGAATCATACCACGAGTCAACCACGGTGAGAGTGTCCAATCATGGTGCAGATGTACTAGGCATGATCCTGCAGGTGCAAACAAGGTAGAATACTGGTGGCTTGGTGTGGCTATTGTGTGGATTGCCTTGAAAACGTCTGCATGTGCCACTGACCATGACCAAAAATATATCCTAGTGACTTTTACTTCTATTGATCATAACACGAGTCCGCCACGGTCAGAGTGTCCAATCACAATTCGGATGTACTAGGCATGATCTTGCACGTGCAAACAAGGTAGAATACTTGTGACTCAGTGTGGCTATTGTGTGCAATGCCTTGACAAAGTTGGCACGTGCCACTGACCATGACCACAAAGTTTACCATGTGACTTTAACTTCTACGAATTGTAACACGAGTCAGCCACATTCAGAGTGCCCAGTCACAACTCAGACGTACTAGGGATGACCTTGCAGGTATAAAGAGGGTAAAAAACCGGTGTCTTGGCACGGCTATTGTGCGCAATGCCTTGACAAAGTTGGCATGTGCCACTGACCATGACCACAAAGTTTACCAAGTACCTTAAACGGCTATGAATCATAACACGAGTCAGCCACGGTCAGAGTGTCCAATCACAGTACAGATATACTGGGCATGACGTTACAGGTGTAAACAAGGTATAATACGGGTGGCTCGATGTGGCTATTGTGTGCAATACCTTGACAAAGTTGGCATGTGCCACAGACCATGACCACAAATGTATCCAAGTGATGTTTACTCCTATTGATCACAACACGAGTCAGCCACAGTCAGAGTGTCCAGTCACATTGCAAAAGTAATAGGAATGACCTTGCAGGTTCAAACAAGGTAGAATACTGGTAGCTCGGTGTGGCTATTGTGCGCAATGCCTTGAAAACGTTGGCATGTGCCACTGACCATCACCACAACGTTTACCAAGTGACTTTAGCTTCAATGAATTGTAACACGAGTCAGCCACAGTCAGAGTGCCCAATCACAGTGCACATCTAATATGCATGACCTTGCATTTACAAACAAGGTAAAAAACCAGTGGCTTGGCATGGCTCTTGTGCGCATTGCTATGACAAAGTTGGCATGTGCCACTGACCATGACCACAAATGTATCCAAGTGACATTTACTTCTATTGATCATAACACGAGTCAGAGTGTCCAATCACAGTGCAGATGTACTAGGCATGATCTTGCAGGTATAAACAAGGTATAATACTGGATGCTTGGTGTGGCTTTTGTGCACATTTCCTTGACAAAGTTGGCATGTTCCACTGACCATGACCACAAGTGTATCCAAGTGACATGTAGTTCTATCGATCATAACACAAGTGAACCACGGTCAGAGTGTGCAATCACAGTGTAGATATACAGGGCATGACCTTACAGGTATACACAAGGCACAATACTGGTGGCTCGGTTTGGCTATTATGCGCAATGCCTTGAAAAAGTTGGCATGAGCCACATACCATGACCACAACGTTTACCAAATGACTTTAACTTCTACGAATTGCAACACGAGTCAGCCACAGTCAGAGTGCCCAATCACGGCGCACATCTAATATGCATGACCTTGCAGGTATAGACAAGGAAAAAACTGGTGTCTTGGCACAACTATTGTGCGCAATTCCTTGACAAGGCTGGCATGTGCCACTGACCGTGACCACACCTTTTACCAAGTACCTTAAATAGATATGAATCATAACATGAGTCAGCCACGGTCTGAGTGTCCAATCACAGTGCAGATATACTGGGCTTGACGTTATAGGTATAAACAAGGTAGAATACTGGTGGTTCGGTGTGGCTATTGTGCGCAATGCCTTGACAAAGTTGGCATGTGCGACTGACCATGACCACAAGTGTATCCAAGTGACTTTTACTTCTAATGATCATAACATGAGTCAGCCATGGTCAGAGTTTCCAATCACAGTACAGATGTACTAGGCATGATATTGCAAGTGCAAACAAGGTAGGATACTGGTGTCTCAGTGTGGCTATTGTGCGCAATGCCTTGACAAAGTTGGCATGTGCCACTGACCATGACCACAAAGTTTACCAAGTGACTTTAACTTCTACGAATTGTAACACAATTCAGCCACAGTCAGAGTGCCCAAATCACAGTTCAGATGTACTAGGCATGACCTTGCAGGTATAGAAATGGTTAAAAACCGGTGGCCTGGCACGGCTATTGTGCGCAATGCCTTGAAAAAACTGGCATGTGCAACTGACCATGTCCACAAAGTTTACCAAGTACCTTAAACGGCTATGAATCATAACAAGAGTCAGCCACGGTCAGAGTGTCCAATCATAGTGCAGATATACTGGGCTTAACCTTGCAGGTACAAACAAGGTAGAATACTGGTGGCTCGGTGTGGCTATTGTGCGCAATGCTTTGACAAAGTTGGCATGTTCCACTGATCATGACCACAAATGTATCCAAGTGACTTGTACTTCTATTGATCGTAACACGAGTCAGCCACGGTCAGAGTGTCGGACCACAGTGCAGATGTACTAGGCATGATCTTGCAGGTTCAAACAAGGTAGAATACTGATGGCTTGGTGTGGCTATTGTGTGCAATGCCTTGACAAAGTTGGAATGTGCCACTGACCATGACCACAAA
>SZWC01019325.1:43190-53337 GCA_023375785.1 Penium margaritaceum | reverse complement strand
AGTAGGGCGCAAGTAGGGTGCAAGTAGTGCGCAAGTAGGACGCAAATAGGGCGCAAGTAGGGTGCAAGTAGGGCGCAAGTGGGGCGCAAGTAGGGCGTAAGTAGGGCGCAAGTAGGGCGCAAGTAGGACGCGAGTATGGCGCAAGTAGGGCGCAAGTAGAGGGCAAGTAGGGCGCAAGTAGGGCGCAAGTAGGGCACAAAAAGGGTGCAAGTAGGGTGCAAGTAGGGCGCAAGTAGGGTACAAGTAGGGCGTAAGTAGGGCGCAAGTAGGACGCAAGTAGGGCACAAGTAGGGTGAAAGTAGGGCACAAGTAGGGCACAAGTAGGGTGCAAGGAGGGCGCAAGTAGGGCGCAAGTAGGGCGCAAGTAGGGCGCAAACAGGGCGCAAGTAGGGCGCAAGTAGGGTACAAATAGGGCACAAGTAGGGCATAAGTAGGACGCAAGTATGGCGCAAGTAGGGCGCAAGTGGGGCGCAAGTAGGGCACAAGTAGGGCGAAAGAACGGCGCAAGTAGGGCGCAAGTAGGGCACAAGTAGGGCGCAAGTAGGGCACAAGTAGGGCACAAGTAGGGCGCAAGTAGGGCGCAAGTAGGGTGCAAGTACTAAGCAAGTAGGACGCAAATAGGGCGCAAGTAGGGCGCAAGAAGGGGGCAAGTGGGGCGCAACTAGGGCGCAAGTAGGGCGCAAGTAGGGCGCAAGTAGGGCGCAAGTAACGCGCAAGTATGATGCAAGTATGGTGCAAGTAGGGCGCAAGTAGGGCACAAGTAGGGTGCAAGTAGAGCGCAAGTAGGGCGCAAGTAGGGCGCAAGTAGAGCGCAAGTAGGGTGCTAGTAGTGCGCAAGTAGGATGCAAATAGGGCGCAAGTAGGGTGCAAGTAGGGCGCAAGTGTGGCGCAAGTAGGGCGCATGTAGGGCGCAAGTAGGGCGCAAGTAGGGCGCGAGTATGGCGCAAGTAGGGCGCAAGTAGAGGGCAAGTAGGGCGCAAGTAGGGCGCAAGTAGGGCGCAAGAAGGGCGCAAGTAGGGTGCAAGTAGGGCGCAAGTAGGGTGCAAGTAGGGCGTAAGTAGGGCGCAAGTAGGACGCAAGTAGGGCACAAGTAGGGTGAAAGTAGGGCACAAGTAGGGCGCAAGTAGGGTGCAAGGAGGGCACAAGTAGGGCGCAAGTAGGGCGCAAGTAGGGCGCAAATAGGGCGCAAGTAGGGCGCAAGTATGGTACAAGTAGGGCGCAAGTAGGGCATAAGTAGGACGCAAGTAGGGTGGAAGTAGGGCGCAAGTAGGGCGCAAGTAGGGCGCAAGAAGGGCGCAAGTAGGGTGCAAGTAGGGGGCAAGTAGGGTGCAAGTAGGCCGCAAGTATGGCACAAGTAGGACGCAAGTAGGGCATAAGTAGGGTGAAATTAGGGCACAAGTAGGGTGCAAGTATGGTGCAAGTAGGGCGCAAGTAGGCCGCAAGTAGGGCGGAAGTAGGGCGCAAGTAGGGCGCAAGTAGGGCGCAAGTAGGGCGCAAGTAGGGCGCAAGTAGGGCGAAAGTAGGGCGCAAGTAGGGCGGAAGTAGGGCGCAAGTAGGGCACAAGTAGGGTACAAGTAGGGCGCAAGTAGGGCATAAGTAGGGTGAAATTAGGGCACAAGTAGGGCGTAAGTATGGTGCAACTAGGGCGCAAGTAGGGCACAAGTAGGGTACAAGTAGGGCGCAAGTAGGGCATAAGTAGGGTGAAATTAGGGCACAAGTAGGGCGTAAGTATGGTGCAACTAGGGCGCAAGTAGGGCACAAGTAGGGTACAAGTAGGGCGCAAGTAGGGCATAAGTAGGGTGAAATTAGGGCACAAGTAGGGCGTAAGTATGGTGCAACTAGGGCGCAAGTAGGGCACAAGTAGGGTACAAGTAGGGCGCAAGTAGGGCATAAGTAGGGTGAAATTAGGGCACAAGTAGGGCGTAAGTATGGTGCAACTAGGGCGCAAGTAGGGCACAAGTAGGGTACAAGTAGGGCGCAAGTAGGGCATAAGTAGGGTGAAATTAGGGCACAAGTAGGGCGTAAGTATGGTGCAACTAGGGCGCAAGTAGGGCACAAGTAGGGTACAAGTAGGGCGCAAGTAGGGCATAAGTAGGGTGAAATTAGGGCACAAGTAGGGCGTAAGTATGGTGCAACTAGGGCGCAAGTAGGGCACAAGTAGGGTACAAGTAGGGCGCAAGTAGGGCATAAGTAGGGTGAAATTAGGGCACAAGTAGGGCGTAAGTATGGTGCAACTAGGGCGCAAGTAGGGCACAAGTAGGGTACAAGTAGGGCGCAAGTAGGGCATAAGTAGGGTGAAATTAGGGCACAAGTAGGGCGTAAGTATGGTGCAACTAGGGCGCAAGTAGGGCACAAGTAGGGTACAAGTAGGGCGCAAGTAGGGCATAAGTAGGGTGAAATTAGGGCACAAGTAGGGCGTAAGTATGGTGCAACTAGGGCGCAAGTAGGGCACAAGTAGGGTACAAGTAGGGCGCAAGTAGGGCATAAGTAGGGTGAAATTAGGGCACAAGTAGGGCGTAAGTATGGTGCAACTAGGGCGCAAGTAGGGCACAAGTAGGGTACAAGTAGGGCGCAAGTAGGGCATAAGTAGGGTGAAATTAGGGCACAAGTAGGGCGTAAGTATGGTGCAACTAGGGCGCAAGTAGGGCACAAGTAGGGTACAAGTAGGGCGCAAGTAGGGCATAAGTAGGGTGAAATTAGGGCACAAGTAGGGCGTAAGTATGGTGCAACTAGGGCGCAAGTAGGGCACAAGTAGGGTACAAGTAGGGCGCAAGTAGGGCATAAGTAGGGTGAAATTAGGGCACAAGTAGGGCGTAAGTATGGTGCAACTAGGGCGCAAGTAGGGCACAAGTAGGGTACAAGTAGGGCGCAAGTAGGGCATAAGTAGGGTGAAATTAGGGCACAAGTAGGGCGTAAGTATGGTGCAACTAGGGCGCAAGTAGGGCACAAGTAGGGTACAAGTAGGGCGCAAGTAGGGCATAAGTAGGGTGAAATTAGGGCACAAGTAGGGCGTAAGTATGGTGCAACTAGGGCGCAAGTAGGGCACAAGTAGGGTACAAGTAGGGCGCAAGTAGGGCATAAGTAGGGTGAAATTAGGGCACAAGTAGGGCGTAAGTATGGTGCAACTAGGGCGCAAGTAGGGCACAAGTAGGGTACAAGTAGGGCGCAAGTAGGGCATAAGTAGGGTGAAATTAGGGCACAAGTAGGGCGTAAGTATGGTGCAACTAGGGCGCAAGTAGGGCACAAGTAGGGTACAAGTAGGGCGCAAGTAGGGCATAAGTAGGGTGAAATTAGGGCACAAGTAGGGCGTAAGTATGGTGCAACTAGGGCGCAAGTAGGGCACAAGTAGGGTACAAGTAGGGCGCAAGTAGGGCATAAGTAGGGTGAAATTAGGGCACAAGTAGGGCGTAAGTATGGTGCAACTAGGGCGCAAGTAGGGCACAAGTAGGGTACAAGTAGGGCGCAAGTAGGGCATAAGTAGGGTGAAATTAGGGCACAAGTAGGGCGTAAGTATGGTGCAACTAGGGCGCAAGTAGGGCACAAGTAGGGTACAAGTAGGGCGCAAGTAGGGCATAAGTAGGGTGAAATTAGGGCACAAGTAGGGCGTAAGTATGGTGCAACTAGGGCGCAAGTAGGGCACAAGTAGGGTACAAGTAGGGCGCAAGTAGGGCATAAGTAGGGTGAAATTAGGGCACAAGTAGGGCGTAAGTATGGTGCAACTAGGGCGCAAGTAGGGCACAAGTAGGGTACAAGTAGGGCGCAAGTAGGGCATAAGTAGGGTGAAATTAGGGCACAAGTAGGGCGTAAGTATGGTGCAACTAGGGCGCAAGTAGGGCACAAGTAGGGTACAAGTAGGGCGCAAGTAGGGCATAAGTAGGGTGAAATTAGGGCACAAGTAGGGCGTAAGTATGGTGCAACTAGGGCGCAAGTAGGGCACAAGTAGGGTACAAGTAGGGCGCAAGTAGGGCATAAGTAGGGTGAAATTAGGGCACAAGTAGGGCGTAAGTATGGTGCAACTAGGGCGCAAGTAGGGCACAAGTAGGGTACAAGTAGGGCGCAAGTAGGGCATAAGTAGGGTGAAATTAGGGCACAAGTAGGGCGTAAGTATGGTGCAACTAGGGCGCAAGTAGGGCACAAGTAGGGTACAAGTAGGGCGCAAGTAGGGCATAAGTAGGGTGAAATTAGGGCACAAGTAGGGCGTAAGTATGGTGCAACTAGGGCGCAAGTAGGGCACAAGTAGGGTACAAGTAGGGCGCAAGTAGGGCATAAGTAGGGTGAAATTAGGGCACAAGTAGGGCGTAAGTATGGTGCAACTAGGGCGCAAGTAGGGCACAAGTAGGGTACAAGTAGGGCGCAAGTAGGGCATAAGTAGGGTGAAATTAGGGCACAAGTAGGGCGTAAGTATGGTGCAACTAGGGCGCAAGTAGGGCACAAGTAGGGTACAAGTAGGGCGCAAGTAGGGCATAAGTAGGGTGAAATTAGGGCACAAGTAGGGCGTAAGTATGGTGCAACTAGGGCGCAAGTAGGGCACAAGTAGGGTACAAGTAGGGCGCAAGTAGGGCATAAGTAGGGTGAAATTAGGGCACAAGTAGGGCGTAAGTATGGTGCAACTAGGGCGCAAGTAGGGCACAAGTAGGGTACAAGTAGGGCGCAAGTAGGGCATAAGTAGGGTGAAATTAGGGCACAAGTAGGGCGTAAGTATGGTGCAACTAGGGCGCAAGTAGGGCACAAGTAGGGTACAAGTAGGGCGCAAGTAGGGCATAAGTAGGGTGAAATTAGGGCACAAGTAGGGCGTAAGTATGGTGCAACTAGGGCGCAAGTAGGGCACAAGTAGGGTACAAGTAGGGCGCAAGTAGGGCATAAGTAGGGTGAAATTAGGGCACAAGTAGGGCGTAAGTATGGTGCAACTAGGGCGCAAGTAGGGCACAAGTAGGGTACAAGTAGGGCGCAAGTAGGGCATAAGTAGGGTGAAATTAGGGCACAAGTAGGGCGTAAGTATGGTGCAACTAGGGCGCAAGTAGGGCACAAGTAGGGTACAAGTAGGGCGCAAGTAGGGCATAAGTAGGGTGAAATTAGGGCACAAGTAGGGCGTAAGTATGGTGCAACTAGGGCGCAAGTAGGGCACAAGTAGGGTACAAGTAGGGCGCAAGTAGGGCATAAGTAGGGTGAAATTAGGGCACAAGTAGGGCGTAAGTATGGTGCAACTAGGGCGCAAGTAGGGCACAAGTAGGGTACAAGTAGGGCGCAAGTAGGGCATAAGTAGGGTGAAATTAGGGCACAAGTAGGGCGTAAGTATGGTGCAACTAGGGCGCAAGTAGGGCACAAGTAGGGTACAAGTAGGGCGCAAGTAGGGCATAAGTAGGGTGAAATTAGGGCACAAGTAGGGCGTAAGTATGGTGCAACTAGGGCGCAAGTAGGGCACAAGTAGGGTACAAGTAGGGCGCAAGTAGGGCATAAGTAGGGTGAAATTAGGGCACAAGTAGGGCGTAAGTATGGTGCAACTAGGGCGCAAGTAGGGCACAAGTAGGGTACAAGTAGGGCGCAAGTAGGGCATAAGTAGGGTGAAATTAGGGCACAAGTAGGGCGTAAGTATGGTGCAACTAGGGCGCAAGTAGGGCACAAGTAGGGTACAAGTAGGGCGCAAGTAGGGCATAAGTAGGGTGAAATTAGGGCACAAGTAGGGCGTAAGTATGGTGCAACTAGGGCGCAAGTAGGGCACAAGTAGGGTACAAGTAGGGCGCAAGTAGGGCATAAGTAGGGTGAAATTAGGGCACAAGTAGGGCGTAAGTATGGTGCAACTAGGGCGCAAGTAGGGCACAAGTAGGGTACAAGTAGGGCGCAAGTAGGGCATAAGTAGGGCGCAAGTACGGCGCAAGTAGGGCGCAAGTAGGGCGCGAGTAGGGCGCAAGTAGGGCGCAAGTCGGGCGCAAGTAGGGCGCAAGTAGGGCGGAAGGAGGGCGCAAGTAGGGCGCAAGTAGGGCGCAAGTAGGGCGCAAGTAGGGCGCAAGTAGGGCACAAGTAGGGCGCAAGCAGGGCGCAAGTAGGGCTCAAGTAGGGCGCAAGTAGGATGCAAGTATGGCGGAAGAAGGGCGCAAGTAGGGCGCAAGTAGGGAGCAAGTAGGGCGCAAATAGGGCAAAACCAGGGCACAAGTAGGGCGCAAGCAGGGCGCAAGTAGGGCGCAAGTAGGGCGCAAGTAGGGTGCAAGTAGGGCAGAAGGAGGCTGCAAGTTGGGCGCAAGTAGGGTGCAAGTAGGGCGCAAGTAGGGTGCAAGTAGGGCGTAAGTAGGGCGCAACTAAGGCGCAAGTAGGGCGCAAGTAGGATGCAAGTAGGGCTCAAGTAGGGCAAAAATAGGGCGCAAGTAGGGCGCAAGTAGGGCGCAAGTAGGGCGCAAGGAGGGCGCAAGTAGGGTACAAGTAGGACGCAAGTAAAGCGCAGGTAGGGTGCAAGTAGGGTGCAAGTAGGGCGCAAGTAGGGCATAAGTAGGTCGCAAGTAGGGCGCAAGTGGGGCGCAAGTAGGGCGCGAGTAGGGCACAAGTAGGGCGCAAGTAGGGCGCAAGTAGAGCGCAAGTAGGGCGCAAGTAGGGCGCAAGTAGGGCGCAAGTAGGGCGCAAGTGGAGCGCAAGTAGGGCGCGAGTAGGGCGCAAGTAGGGCGCAAGTGGAGCGCAAGTAGGGCGCGAGTAGGGCGCAAGTAGGGCGCAAGTGGAGCGCAAGTAGGGCGCGAGTAGGGCGCAAGTAGGGCGCAAGTGGAGCGCAAGTAGGGCGCGAGTAGGGCGCAAGTAGGGCGCAAGTGGAGCGCAAGTAGGGCGCGAGTAGGGCGCAAGTAGGGCGCAAGTGGAGCGCAAGTAGGGCGCGAGTAGGGCGCAAGTAGGGCGCAAGTGGAGCGCAAGTAGGGCGCGAGTAGGGCGCAAGTAGGGCGCAAGTGGAGCGCAAGTAGGGCGCGAGTAGGGCGCAAGTAGGGCGCAAGTGGAGCGCAAGTAGGGCGCGAGTAGGGCGCAAGTAGGGCGCAAGTGGAGCGCAAGTAGGGCGCGAGTAGGGCGCAAGTAGGGCGCAAGTGGAGCGCAAGTAGGGCGCGAGTAGGGCGCAAGTAGGGCGCAAGTGGAGCGCAAGTAGGGCGCGAGTAGGGCGCAAGTAGGGCGCAAGTGGAGCGCAAGTAGGGCGCGAGTAGGGCGCAAGTAGGGCGCAAGTGGAGCGCAAGTAGGGCGCGAGTAGGGCGCAAGTAGGGCGCAAGTGGAGCGCAAGTAGGGCGCGAGTAGGGCGCAAGTAGGGCGCAAGTGGAGCGCAAGTAGGGCGCGAGTAGGGCGCAAGTAGGGCGCAAGTGGAGCGCAAGTAGGGCGCGAGTAGGGCGCAAGTAGGGCGCAAGTGGAGCGCAAGTAGGGCGCGAGTAGGGCGCAAGTAGGGCGCAAGTGGAGCGCAAGTAGGGCGCGAGTAGGGCGCAAGTAGGGCGCAAGTGGAGCGCAAGTAGGGCGCGAGTAGGGCGCAAGTAGGGCGCAAGTGGAGCGCAAGTAGGGCGCGAGTAGGGCGCAAGTAGGGCGCAAGTGGAGCGCAAGTAGGGCGCGAGTAGGGCGCAAGTAGGGCGCAAGTGGAGCGCAAGTAGGGCGCGAGTAGGGCGCAAGTAGGGCGCAAGTGGAGCGCAAGTAGGGCGCGAGTAGGGCGCAAGTAGGGCGCAAGTGGAGCGCAAGTAGGGCGCGAGTAGGGCGCAAGTAGGGCGCAAGTGGAGCGCAAGTAGGGCGCGAGTAGGGCGCAAGTAGGGCGCAAGTGGAGCGCAAGTAGGGCGCGAGTAGGGCGCAAGTAGGGCGCAAGTGGAGCGCAAGTAGGGCGCGAGTAGGGCGCAAGTAGGGCGCAAGTGGAGCGCAAGTAGGGCGCGAGTAGGGCGCAAGTAGGGCGCAAGTGGAGCGCAAGTAGGGCGCGAGTAGGGCGCAAGTAGGGCGCAAGTGGAGCGCAAGTAGGGCGCGAGTAGGGCGCAAGTAGGGCGCAAGTGGAGCGCAAGTAGGGCGCGAGTAGGGCGCAAGTAGGGCGCAAGTGGAGCGCAAGTAGGGCGCGAGTAGGGCGCAAGTAGGGCGCAAGTGGAGCGCAAGTAGGGCGCGAGTAGGGCGCAAGTAGGGCGCAAGTGGAGCGCAAGTAGGGCGCGAGTAGGGCGCAAGTAGGGCGCAAGTGGAGCGCAAGTAGGGCGCGAGTAGGGCGCAAGTAGGGCGCAAGTGGAGCGCAAGTAGGGCGCGAGTAGGGCGCAAGTAGGGCGCAAGTGGAGCGCAAGTAGGGCGCGAGTAGGGCGCAAGTAGGGCGCAAGTGGAGCGCAAGTAGGGCGCGAGTAGGGCGCAAGTAGGGCGCAAGTGGAGCGCAAGTAGGGCGCGAGTAGGGCGCAAGTAGGGCGCAAGTGGAGCGCAAGTAGGGCGCGAGTAGGGCGCAAGTAGGGCGCAAGTGGAGCGCAAGTAGGGCGCGAGTAGGGCGCAAGTAGGGCGCAAGTGGAGCGCAAGTAGGGCGCGAGTAGGGCGCAAGTAGGGCGCAAGTGGAGCGCAAGTAGGGCGCGAGTAGGGCGCAAGTAGGGCGCAAGTGGAGCGCAAGTAGGGCGCGAGTAGGGCGCAAGTAGGGCGCAAGTGGAGCGCAAGTAGGGCGCGAGTAGGGCGCAAGTAGGGCGCAAGTGGAGCGCAAGTAGGGCGCGAGTAGGGCGCAAGTAGGGCGCAAGTGGAGCGCAAGTAGGGCGCGAGTAGGGCGCAAGTAGGGCGCAAGTGGAGCGCAAGTAGGGCGCGAGTAGGGCGCAAGTAGGGCGCAAGTGGAGCGCAAGTAGGGCGCGAGTAGGGCGCAAGTAGGGCGCAAGTGGAGCGCAAGTAGGGCGCGAGTAGGGCGCAAGTAGGGCGCAAGTGGAGCGCAAGTAGGGCGCGAGTAGGGCGCAAGTAGGGCGCAAGTGGAGCGCAAGTAGGGCGCGAGTAGGGCGCAAGTAGGGCGCAAGTGGAGCGCAAGTAGGGCGCGAGTAGGGCGCAAGTAGGGCGCAAGTGGAGCGCAAGTAGGGCGCGAGTAGGGCGCAAGTAGGGCGCAAGTGGAGCGCAAGTAGGGCGCGAGTAGGGCGCAAGTAGGGCGCAAGTGGAGCGCAAGTAGGGCGCGAGTAGGGCGCAAGTAGGGCGCAAGTGGAGCGCAAGTAGGGCGCGAGTAGGGCGCAAGTAGGGCGCAAGTGGAGCGCAAGTAGGGCGCGAGTAGGGCGCAAGTAGGGCGCAAGTGGAGCGCAAGTAGGGCGCGAGTAGGGCGCAAGTAGGGCGCAAGTGGAGCGCAAGTAGGGCGCGAGTAGGGCGCAAGTAGGGCGCAAGTGGAGCGCAAGTAGGGCGCGAGTAGGGCGCAAGTAGGGCGCAAGTAGAGCACAAGTAAGGTACAAGTACGGCGCAAGTAGGGCGCAAGTAGGGCACTAGTAGGGCGCAAATAGGGCGCAAGTAGGACGTAAGTAGGGAGCAAGTAGGGCGCAAGCAGGGCAAAAGTAGGGCGCATGTAGGGCGCAAGTAGGGCGCAAGTAGGGCGCAAGTAGGGCGCAAGTAGGGCGCAAGTAGGGCACAAGTAGGGCGCAAGCAGGGCGCAAGTAGGGCGCAAGTAGGGCGCAAGTAGGATGCAAGTATGGCGGAAGAAGGGCGCAAGTAGGGCGCAAGTAGGGAGCAAGTAGGGCGCAAATAGGGAAAAACTAGGGCACAAGTAGGGCGCAAGTAGGGCGCAAGTAGGGCGCAAGTAGGGCGCAAGTAGGGTGCAAGTAGGACAGAAGGAGGGTGCAAGTTGGGCGCAAGTAGGGTGCAAGTAGGGCGCAAGTAGGGTGCAAGTAGGGTGTAAGTAGGGCGCAAGTAAGGCGCAAGTAGGGCGCAAGTAGGATGCAAGTAGGGCTCAAGTAAGGCAAAAGTAGGGCGCAAGTAGGGCGCAAGTAGGGCGCAAGTAGGGCGCAAGGAGGGCGCAAGTAGGGTACAAGTAGGACGCAAGTAAAGCGCAAGTAGGGCGCAAGTAGAGTGCAAGTAGGGCGCAAGTAGGGCATAAGTAGGGCGCAAGTAGGGCGCAAGTGGGGCGCAAGTAGGGCGCGAGTAGGGCACAAGTAGGGCGCAAGTAGGGCGCAAGTAGGACGCAAGTAGGGCGCAAGTAGGGCGCAAGTAGGACGCAAGTAGGGCGCAAGTAGGGCGCAAGTAG
>SZWC01019325.1:23533-37511 GCA_023375785.1 Penium margaritaceum | reverse complement strand
AAGTAGGGCGCAAGTAGGGCGCAAGTAGGGCACAAGTAGGGCGCAAGTAGGGCGCAAGTAGGGTGCAAGTAGGGCGCAAGTAGGGCGCAAGTAGGGTGCAAGTAGGGCGCAAGTAGGGCGCAAGTAGGGCGCAAGTAGGGCGCAAGTAGGGCGCAAGTAGGGCGCAAGTAGGGCGTAAGTAGGGCACAAGTAGGGCCCAAGTAGGGCCCAAGTAGGGCGCAAGTAGGGCACGAGGCACGAGGCATGAGGCACGAGCCAGGAGGCACAAGAGGCGCAAGGCGCAAGGTGCAAGGCCCAAGGCGCAATGCCCAAGGTGCAAGGCACAAGGCGCAAGGCGCAAGGCGCAAGGCGCAAGGCGCAAGGCGCAAGGCGCACGGCACGAGGCACGAGGCACGAGGCACGAGGCACAATGCACACGAGGCGCAATGCCCAAGGCGCAATGCCCAAGGCGCAAGGCGTAAGGCGCAAGGCGCAAGGCGCAAGGCGCAAGGCTCAAGGCTCAAGGCACAAGGCGCAAGGCGCAAGGCGCAAGGCGCAAGACGCAAGGCGCAAGGCGCAAGGCGCAAGGCGCAAGGTGCAAGGCGCAAGGAGCAAGGCGCAAGGCAAAAGGCGCAAGGCGCAAGGCACAAGGCGCAAGGGGCAAGACGCAAGGGGCAAGGGGGAAGGCGCAAGGTGCAAGGCGCAAGGCACGAGGCACGAGGCACGAGGCACAAGACACGAGGCACAAGGCACAAGGCACGAGGCACGAGGCACAAGAGGCGCTAGGCGCAAGGCGCAATGCCCAAGGTGCAATGCCCAAGGTGCAAGGCGCAAGGCGAAAGGCACAAGACGCAATGCGCAAGGCGCAAGGCGCAAGGCGCAAGGCGCAAGGCGCAAGGCGCAAGGCGCAAGGCGCAAGGCGCAAGGCGCAAGGCAAAAGGCGCAAGGCGCAAGGCACAAGGCGCAAGGGGCAAGACGCAAGGGGCAAGGGGGAAGGCGCAAGGCGCAAGGCGCAAGGCACGAGGCACGAGGCACGAGGCACAAGACACGAGGCACAAGGCACAAGGCACGAGGCACGAGGCACAAGAGGCGCTAGGCGCAAGGCGCAATGCCCAAGGTGCAATGCCCAAGGTGCAAGGCGCAAGGCGAAAGGCACAAGACGCAATGCGCAAGGCGCAAGGGGCAAGGCGTCAGGCGAAAGGCACAAGGGTTAAGGCGCAAGGCGCAAGGCGCAAGGGGCAAGGGGGAAGGCACAAGGCGCAAGGCACAAGGCACGAGGCACAGGGCATGAGGCACGAGGCACGAGGCATGAGGCACGAGGCACAAGGCACAAGGCACGAGGCACGAGGCATGAAGGACGAGGAACAAGAGGCGCAAGGTGCAAGGCGCAATGCCCGATGCGCAATGCCCAAGGCGCAAGGCATACAACGCAAGGTGCAAGGCGCAAGGCACAAGGCGCAAGGCGCAAAGCAGAAGGCGCAATGCGCAAGGCACGACGCATGAGGCACAGGGCATGAGGCAGGAGGCACAAGGCATGAGGCACGAGGCACGAGGCATGAGGCACGAGGCACAAGGCACGAGGCACGTGGCACGTGGCACGATGCACGTGTTGCCTCTAGTGGGTTTGGAGACACCCTCAAGGATGCCTAGCTCTCAGTGGTTCACGCTACCAAGGTTTGGGCAGCCAATGGGCACCAATGGTGAAGGGTGTGGAGCGCAAGGATCACGGGCAAGAGTGGGCAGAACTCGTTGCATTCAGTAGATCTGAATCGCGACACGTTTTGGATCCTGAACACAATGAGATTACATCTGATTCTTATAGCCTGTGATCTTAGCTTTCCAACGCATCCAATCATGCCCTAGTCGGAGCAGTAGAGCTTCTGTTACGGCCGTCAAAGTAACCCTTGGTGGGGCCGAGCCGCCCATCATGCCCACGAACGGGAGCGACGGGAGGCGCTTCGACGGTGGCCTGTCGAAACGCCCTTCCTGTCATCCCAACGTGGGGAGGGGCATGCCTTGGTCCAGGGGACCATCCACATTCATTCCTTCAAGGCCCATGTGCCTTTGGAGCTCATTGGAGACAAACTAGGATCACTGGCGGTGAGTTATCCCGCCACCTATGGCGGGTGCCAGATTCCACTCGCCCAACACCCAGTTTTTGGGCTAGGCTACCTTTCTGAATACTCACTCAAATCGAGCGATTCAAAGCTCGATCCTGCATGGCAAAATCCAATAAATCCAAATCTAAAGTAAAATCAGGTATTGGAGCACTCCCCAGTGGTCGAACCAGGGAGTACGATCAACGGCATTCATGGCAAGGGGCACACCATGTCAAAGGCACAAGGCACGAGGCACAACAGGCGCAAGGCGCAAGGCGCAATGCCCAAGGCGCAATGCCCAAGGCGCAAGGCGCAAGGCACAAGGTGCAAGGCGCAAGGCGCAAGGCACGAGGCATGAGGCACAAGGCATGAGGCACAAGGCACAAGGCATGAGGCACGAGGCACGAGGCACGAGGAACTAGGCACGAGGCACGAGGCACGAGGCACGAGGCACGAGGCATGAGGGACGAGGCACAAGACGCGCAAGGCGCAAGGCGCAAGGCGCAATGCACAAGGCGCAATGCCCAAGGCGCAAGGCGCAATTCGCAAGGCACAAGGCGCAGGGCGCAAGGCGCAAGGCCCCAGGCGCAAGGCGCAAGGCGCAAGGCGCAAGGCGCAAGGCGCAAGGCGCAAGGCGCAAGGCGCAAGGCGCAAGGCGCAAGACACAAGGTCCCAGGCGCAAGGCGCAAGGCGCAAGGCGCAATTCGCAAGGCACAAGGCGCAGGGCGCAAGGCGCAAGGCCCCAGGCGCAAGGCGCAAGGCGCAAGGCGCAAGGCGCAAGGCGCAAGGCGCAAGGCGTAAGGCGCAAGGCGCAAGGAGCAAGGCTGCAAGGCCCAAGGCACAAGGCGCAAGGCGCAAGGCGCAATGCGCAAGGCGCACGGGGCAAGACACAAGGCACAAGGCACAAGGCACAAGGCACACGGCACAAGGCTCAAGGCGCAAGGTGCAAGGCCCAAGGCGCAAGGCGCAAGGCGCAAGGCGCAAGGCCCAAGGCCCAAGGCCCAAGGCTTAAGGCCCAAGGCCCAAGGCCCAAGGTCCAAGGCCCAAGGCCCAAGGCCCAAGGCCCAAGGCCCAAGGCCCAAGGCCCAAGGGCCAAGGCCCATGGCCCAAGGCCCAAGGCCCAAGGCCCAAGGCCCAAGGCCCAAGGCCCAAGGCCCAAGGCGCAAGGCGCAAGGCCCAAGGCCCAAGGCCCAAGGCCGAAGGCCCAAGGCCCAAGGCCCAAACCTAAAGGCCCAAGGCCCCAGGCCCTAGGCTCAAGGCCCAAGGCCCAAGGCCCAAGGCCCAATGCAACAAGGCGCAAAGCGCAAGGCGCAAGAGGTGAGGCACGAGGCACAAGGCACAAGGCGTAAGGCACAAGGCGCAAGGCACAAGGCACAAGGGACAAGGCACAAGGCGCAAGGCGCAAGGCACAAGGCACAAGGCGCAAGGCGCAAGGTGCAAGGCGCACGACATGAGGCACGAGGCACGAGGCACGAGGAACAAGGCACGAGGCATGAGCCACAAGAGGCGCAAGGTGCAAGGCGCAAGGCACAAGGCGCAAGGGGCAAGACGCAAGGGGCAAGGGGGAAGGCGCAAGGCGCAAGGCTCAAGGCGCAAGACATGATGCACGAGGCACGAGGCACGACGCACAAGGCACGAGGCATGAGGCATGAGGCACGAGGCACGATGCACGAGGCACGAGGCACGAGCCACGAGCCACGAGGCACAAGAGGCGCAAGGCGCAAGGCACAATGCCCAAGGCGCAATGCCCAAGGTGCAAGGCGCAAGGCGAAAGGCACAAGGCGCAAGGCGAAAGGCGCAAGGGGTAATGCGCAAGGCGCAAGGCGCAAGGCGCAAGGGGCAAGGGGGAAGGCCCAAGGCGCAAGGCACGAGACACGAGGCACAACGCATGAGGCACGAGGCAAGAGGCACCAGGCACGAGGCATGAGGCACGAGGGACGAGGAACAAGAGGCGCAAGGCACAAGGCGCAATGCCCAAGGCGCAATGCCCAAGGCGCAAGGCGCAAGGCGCAAGGCACAAGGCCCAAGGCGCAATGCCCAAGGCGCAATGCCCAAGGCGCAATGCCCAAGGCCCACGGCCTAATGCCCAAGGCCCAAGGCCCAAGGCCCAAGGCCCAAGGCCCAAGGCTCAAGGCCCAAGCCCAAGGCACAAGGCCAAAGGCACAAGGTCCAAGGCCCAAGGCCCAATGCCTAATGCCCAAGGCCCAATGCCCAAGGCCCAAGGCCCGAGGCCAAAAGCACAAGGCCCAAGGCCCAAGGCCCAAGGCACAAGGCACAAGGCAACAAGGCGCAAGGCACAAGGCGCAATGTGCAAGTCGCAAGGCGCAAGGCGCGCGGCACGAGGCACAAGGCACAAGGCACAAGGCGCAAAGCACAAGGCGCAAGGCGCAAGGGTCAATGTGCCTATGGTGCTTTGGTCACATTATCACTGTTGCAATGGTACTTTGGTCACATTTTCACTGTGTCCATGGTGCTTAGCTCACATCATCACTGTTTCAATGGCGCTTTTGTCTCACTTTCACTGTATATGGTACTTATGTCAAGTTATCACTGTGTCCATGGTCATCTGGTCACATTTCATTGTGTATATGGTGCTTTTGTCACATTATCACTGTTTTAATTGTACGTTGGTCATATTTTCACTATGGTTATGGTGCGTTGGTCATGTTATCACTGTTTCAATGGAGCGTTTGTCACACTTTCACTGTGTCTTTGGTGCTTCCATCATATTGTCACTGTTTTAATGGTACTTTGGTTACACGTTCATTGTGGCTGTGGTGGTCTGATCACATTATCGCTGTTCAATGGTGCCTTGGGCGCAATTTCTTCTTTTTATGGTGCTAAGGTCACATGATCTCCCTTTTAGTGGGACGTTTCTCACACTTTCACAGTATTCATAGAACTTAGGTAACATTATCACCTTTTCAATTGTGATTTAGTAACACTATCACCGTGTCTATGGTGCTTAGGTCACATTATCATTGTTACAATGGTGCTGTGATCACAACTTCACTGTATCTATGGTGCTAATGTCACATTATCACCGTTTCAATGGTGCTTTTACAACACTTTGACAGTGTCAATGATGTTTATTTCACAATATCACTGTTCCAATTGTTCTTTGGTTACACTTCAACTGTCTACGGTGCTTATGTCACTTTATCAATGTTTCAATGGCGCATTGGTCACTTTTTCACTGTGTCCATGGTGCTTTGGTCACATTATCACTCTTTCAATGGTACTTTGGTCAAACATTCACTGTGTCTCTGGTGCCTTGGCCACATTATCACAGTTTCAATGGTGCTTTGGGTACAATTTCTTTGTGTTTATGTTGCTTTTGTCACAATTTCACTGTTTCAATTGTGATTTTCTCACATTTTCACGCTGTCTATGGTGCTTCAGTCACATTGGAACTGTTTCAATGATGGTGTGGTCACACTTTCATTGTGTGTATATTATTAGGTCACCCTCATCACTATTGCCATGGTGCTTTGGTCACACGTTCTGTGTGCCTATGGTGCGCTGGTCACATCATCACTATTTCAATGGTGCTTTAACTACACGTTTATTGTGTCTTTGGTGCTTTGGTCACATTATCACAGTTTCAATGGTACTTTCGTTTCACTTTCAAAGTGCCTATGGTGCTTTGGTCACATTCTCACAGTCTCAATGGTGCTACTTTCACTTTCATAGGTCACATTCTCAGTGTCATACTTTCAACGTGTCTATGGTACTTTTGTCACATTATTTTTGTTTCAAGCGTGCTTTGGTCACACTTTCACTGTGTATATGGCTCTTTGGTTACATTTTCGCCGTTTCAATTGTGCTTTGGTCACACTTTCACTGTTTCTATGGTGCTTAGGTTACATTATCATTGTTTCAGTGGTGCTTTGGTCACACGGTCATCGTGTATATGGTGCCTTGGTCACATTATCACAGTTTCAATTGTGCCTTTATCATGCTCTCATTGTCTGTGGTGCTTTGGTCACATTATCCATGTTTCAATGGTGCTTTGGTCATACTTTCACTGTTTGTATGGTGCTATGGTCACATTATCATAGTTGCAATTGTGCTTTGATAAAACTTTCACTGTTTCTATTGTGCTTTGGTCACATTATCGTTATTTCAATGGTGCTTTGGTCACACATTTACGGCATCTATGGTTCTCATGTCACGTTATCACCATTTGAGTGGTATTATTGGTCACACTCTCAGTGTGTCTATAGTGCTAGGTCACATTGTCACGGTTTCAATGGTCTCCTAACCACACTTTCATTGTGTCTATGGTACTTAGGTCACATTATCCCTATTTCAATGGTGTTTTGGTCACAGTTTCATTGTGTCTATTGTACTTAGGTCACACTACATGTGTTTCAATGGTGTTTTGGTTACCCGTTACGTGTCTATGGTACTTAGGTCACATTATCACTGTTTCAATGGTGCTTTGTACATACCTTCACTGTGTCTATGATGTTTTGGTCTCATTACCACTATGTTAATGGTTATCTGGACATGCTTTCAAGTGTCTATGGTGCTTATGTCACATTATCACTGTTTCAATGGTGCTTTGGTCACACTTTAATTGTGTATGGTGCTTATGTCACAATGTCACTATTTCAATGGTGCTTTTGTCACATTTTCATTGTGTCTATGGTGCTTTTGTCATATTACCACTCTTTCAATGGTGCTTTTGTCACATGTTCACTTTGTCTGTGGTGCCTTGGTCACAATATCACTGTTTCAATGGTCCTTTGGTTACCCTTTCTCTATGTCTATGCTGATCTGGTCACATTATCGCTGTTTCAATATTGCTTCGGTCACACATTTACTGTGTCTATGGTGCTTATATCACACCATCTCTCTTTCAATGGTGCTTTGGTCACACTTCCATTGTGTTTATGGTGCTTAGAGCACATCACAACTGCTTCAATGGAACTTTGGTCACACTTTCACCATCTATGGTGCTTAGGTCAAATAACCACTACCTCAATGGTGTTTTAGTAACATTGTCATTGTGTCTATGGTACTTTGGCCACATTATCACTGTTTCAATGGTCCTTTGGTCACACTTTCACTGTGTCTATGGTGCTTTGGTCATGTTTACAATGTTTTAATGGTGCTGTGGTTGCACTTTCATCGTGGCTAACCTGGTCTAGTCGCATTATCGCTGTTTCATGTGTGACCAAAGCACCACTGACAGAGTGCCAATGTGACCAAAGCACCACAGGCAAAGTGAAAGAGTGACCAAATATCCATTGAAACAGCGATAATCTGACCTAAGCCCCATAAACATTGTCAAAGTGTGACCAAAGCACCATTGAAACAGTGACAATGTAACCTAAGTACCGTAGCCACAGTGAAGGTATGTGCAAAGCACTATTGGAACAGTGATAATGTGACCTTATCATGATAGACACAGTACAAGTGTGACCAAACACCTTTGAAATAGGGGTTGTGTGTGCAAAGTACCATAGACACAGTGAAATTGTGACAGAACAACCATTATAATAGTGATAATGTGACCAAAGTACCATTGACACAAACATGTGACCAAAGCACCATGGAAATAGTGATAATGTGACCTAAGCCCCATGGAAGTGTGACCAAAGCAATACTAAAATTGTGATAATGTGACCAAAGCAACATGGTAACAGCGAGGTTGTGAAGAAAGCACCATTGAAACAGTTGTTATGTGTCAAAAGCACCATATACAGAGTGAAAGTGTGACAAGAGAACCATTGAAAATGTGATAACGAGACCAAATCCCCATAGACATAGTACAAGTATGACAAAGGCACCATTGAAAAAGTGATAACGCGACACAAGCACCATAGACACGATGAAGGTGTGACCAAAGCACCATTGAAACATTGATAATGTGACCAAAGGACCATAGACACGTTGACAGTGTGACCAGAGCACAATAAAACCATGACAACGTGACAAAAGCACCATAGACACAATGGAAGTGTGACGACCACACCATTACAATAGTGATAATGTGACCAAAGCACCATAGACACATAAAATTGTGACCAAAGCACCATTGACACAATGATAATATGACCTAAGGACAATACAAACAGTGAATGTGTGACCAATGCACCATTGAAATAGTTAAAATGTGACCTAATGACCATAGACAATGTGACAGTGTGACTAAAACACCATTGAAACAGTGATAATGTGACCAAAGCACCATGGAACCAGTGAAAGCGTGACCAAAGTATAATGCAAACCAAAGTTATGTGACCTTAATACCATAGACGTAGTGAAAGTGTGACCAAAGTACTAATGAAACAGTGATCATGTGACCTGCACATCATAGATATAATGAAAGTGTGACCAAAGCACCAAGGAAACAGTGATAATGTGATGAAAGTGCCATAGCCATTGTGAAGGTGTGACCAAAGCACCATTTAAACATTGATAACACGACCTAAGCACCAACGACATAGTGAATGTTTGACAAAGGCACCATTCAAACAGTGATAATGTGACCAGAGCACCATGGACACATAAAATCGTGACCAAAGCACCATGTGAAACAATGATAATATGACATAAGCACTGTAGACACAACAAAAATGTGACCAAAACACCATTGAAGTTGTGATAGTGTGACACAATATGCGTATGATCAAAAGCACCATTGAAAAAGTGATAATGTGACCGTGTACCATATTATAGTGAACGTGTGACCAAAGCACGATTGAACTGTGATATAGTGAAAGTGTGACATAAGCACCATTGAGAGAGTGATAATGTGACATAAGCACCATAGACACAGTTGAAGTGTGACCAAAGCACCATTGAATCAGTGATAGTGTGACCTAACCACTATAGACACATTGAAAGTGTGATCAAAGCACCACTGACATAGTGAACATCCGATAAAAGCACCATACATATAGTGAAGGTGTGACCAAAGCACCATTGAAACAGTGATGATGTGACCAAAACAACATAGACACAGTGGAAGTGTTACCAAAAAACCATTGAAACAGTGATAGTGTGACCTAAGCTCCATAGACAGAGTGTTAATTTGCCATAAGCACCATAGACACAGTGAAATAATGAACAAGGCACAACTGCAATAGTGATCATGTCACGTGAGCACCATAGACAAAGTGACATTGGGACCAAAACAACATTGAAACAGTGATAATGTTACCAAAGCAGCACAAAGACAGACCACCTTTGAAACAGTGATGATGTGACCTAAGCACCAAAGATACAGTGAAACTGAGACCAAAGCACTGTTGAAATAGTGATAATGTGACATAGGCACCAAAGGCAGAGTGAAAGCATGATCAAAGCACCATTGAAACTGTGGTAATGTGACCAAATCACCAATGGTTCAATAAACGTGTGACCAAAGCAACTCTCAAACTGAGACGATGTGAAAGAAACACAATGGACATAGTAAAAGCGTGATAAAAGCATAAATTTGTGACCAAAGCATAGTAGACACGGTGAATGTGTGACCAAAGCACCATTGAAACCGTGATAATGTGACCTAATGACCGTAGACAGCGTGGCAATGTGACCAAAACACCATTAAAACAATGATAATGTGACCAATGCACCATAGACATAGTGAAAGTGTGACCAATGTACCATTAAAATAGTAATCACGTGACCTAAATACCATAGACAAAGTGAAGGTGTGACAAAAGCACCAATGAAACAGTGATAATGTGACATATGCATCATAGACATAGTGCAAGTGTGACCAAAGCACCATGGAAACGATGATTTGGTTACCAAAGTGCCATAGCCATTGTGAAGGTGTGATCAAATCACCATTGAAACGTTGATAATGCGACCTAAACACTATAGATACAGTGAACGTTTGACAAAGGCACCATTAAAACATTGTGAACGTGACTAGAGCACCATGGACACATAAAAGTGTGACCAAAGCACCATAAACAATGATAGTATGACCTAAGTTCTATGTATACAGTGAAAGTGTGACCAAAGCATCATTGAAGCAGTGATAGTGTGACCAACGAACCAAAGACGCAGTAGAAGTGGGACCAACACACCATTGAAACAGTAATAATGTGACCAAAGCACCATAGACAACTATGAGAACCATTGAAACTGTGATAATGAGACTAAAGTACCATAGACACGGTGGAAATGGGACCAACCCACCAATGACAGTGCTTATGTGGCCAAAACACCATAGACACGGCAAAGGCGTATTCAAAGCACCATTTAAACAGTGATAATGTGACCTAAGCAATAAAGACAAAGTCGGAGTGTGACCAAATCCCTCTGAAATAGTGATAATGTGACCAGGGCATAATAGACACGTAAAAGTGTGACCAGAGCACCAATGAAACAGTGATAATATGACATAAGCACAATAGACGCAGTGAAAGTGTGACCAAAGCACCATTCAACAGCCACAATGTAACCTAAGCACCATAGAAAAAGTAAACGTGTAACCAAAGCACAGTTGAAACAATGTTAGTATGACATATGGACCATAACACAGTGAAAGTGTCATTAAAGCACCATCAAAACAGTGACAATGTGACCAAACCACCATAGACACAATGAAAACGTGGTCAAAGTGCCATTGAAATAGTACAAATGTGACATAAACACAATAGAAAAGGCAAAAATCCAACCAAAACACCATTGAAAGAGCGATATTGTGACATGAGGACCATAGACACAGTGAAATTCTGACCAAAGCGCAATTGAAACATTGATAATATGACCTAAGCACCATAAACACAGTTAAAGTGTTACCAAAGTACCATTGAAACAATATTAATGTGACCAAAGCACCATAGGCACATTAACGTGTGTCCAAAGCACCATTGAAACATCAACAGTGTTACCAAAGCACCATAGACATTGTGAAGGTGTGACCAACGCACAATTGAAACACTGATAATGTGACCAAAGCATCATAAACACAGTGAATATATGACCAAAACACCATTCAAACAGTGATGATGCGACTTAAGCAACATAGAGACAATATGCGCGTGATCAAAGCACCTTTGAACCGGTTATAATGTGACCGAATTACCATAGTACAGTGAACGTGTGACCAAAGCATCGTTGAAACAGTGAAAACATGACTTAAGTACAACAAATACAGTGAACCTGTGACCAAAGCACCATTGAAAGAGATAATGTGACATAAACACTATAGACACAGTGAAAGTGTTACCAAAGCACAAATAAAACCGTGATAATGTAACCAAAGTACTATAGACATGGCAAAAGTATGACCGAAACAGAACAAAAACATGTATAATGTGACCTAATAATTAAAGACACAGTGAAAACATGATCAATGCACCATTGAAACAATGATCCTGTGAACTACGTACTATACACATAGTACAAGTTTTACCAAAACACCATTGAATCAGTGATAACGTGACCTAAGCACCATAGACACATTGACAGTGTGACCAAAGCACCATTTATATTGTAGCAATCTGACCTAAACAATACAGACACAGTGAGTGTGTGACCAACTCACCATTAAAAAAGTGATAATGTGACCTAAGCACTATGGACACAGTGAAAGTGTGACCTAAGCACCATTGAACCATTGATAATGTGATATGAGTACTATAGACACAATAAAAGTGTGACCAAAGCACCATTCAAAAAACGATGAAATGACCTGATAACTATAGACACAGCGAAAGTGTGACAAAACACCATTAATACGGTGATGATGCGAGAGAAGCACTACAGACACTGTGGAAGTGTGACCAAAAGACCATTGAAAATTTGATATTGTGAGCAAAGCACTCTAGACAGTATACAAGTGTGACCAAAGCACCATTGAAACAGTGATAATGTTACCAAAGTACTATAGAAAGTGAGCGTGTGATCAAAGCACCATTCAAACAGCGAGAGATGACCTAAGCAACATATATATAGTGAACGTCTGACTAAATAATCATTGAAACAGTGATAGTTTGACATAAAAACTTCAGACACGGTGAAAGTGTGACCAAAAGCACCATCTCAAACATGATACTGTGACCTAAGCACTGTAGAATCCGTAAAAATGTGACCAAAACACCATTGAAGCAGTGATCATGTGACCAAAACACTAAAGACACAATGAAAGTGTGACCAAATCACTCTTGAAACAGTGATAAAGTGACCAATGCACTATAGACATGGTGAAAGTGTGACCAAAGCACCATTGAAAAGGTGATGATTTGACCCAAGGATTATATACACAATGAAAATGTGAAGAAATTACCATTGCAACAGGGAAAGTATAACATAAGCACCATAGACATAGTGAAAACGTGACAAAAGCACCATTGAAAGGGTGATAATGTGACATAAGCATCAGAGACACAGTAAAAATGTGACCAAATTACCATCAAAACAGTGATAATGTGACCTAAGCGCCATAGAAACCGTGAAATTGTGACCATATCAGCATTGAAGGATTAATGATAGGACCTTAGCACTATAGACACGCTGAACAAGTGATAAAAGCACCATTAAATTAGTGATAACGTGACATACGCACTAAAAATACAGTGAACGTGTGACCAAAACACCATTCCAAAAGCGATTATGTGACCAAAGCACTGTAGAAACAGTCAAAGTGTGACAAACGCACCATTGAAACATAGTAAAGGTGGGACCAAAACATCATTGAAACAGTAATAGTGTGACCAAAGCACCATAGACATAGGGAAAGTGTGATCAAAACACGAATGAAACTGTGATAATGTATCCATAGCACCATGGACACATTGAAAGCATGACATAAGAACCATAGACACGGTGAAAGTGTTATCAAAGCACCATTGAAACCGTATGAATGTGACCTGAGCACTATAGAAAAAGTCAGAGTGTGACCAAAGCACCACTGAAATAGTAATAATGTAACGTAAGTACCACAGACACAATGCAAGTATGACCAAAGCACCATTGAAAACAGTGATGTTTTGACTTAAGCACCATATACGCAGTCATGAAAGCACCATTGAACAGTAATAATGGGACGTAAGCTCCATAGACACAGTGAAGGTGTGACCAAAGCACCACGAAAACGGTGATAATGTGACCTAAGCACCACAAACACAGTGAAAGCAAGGCCAAAGTACCATTGAAACAGTGATAATTTGATCTAGGCACCACTGACACAGTGAATGTGTGACCAAAGTACCATTGAAAGAGGTATAATGTGACCAAAGTACCAAAAAACACACTGAAAATGCAATAAAAGCACCATTGGAAAAGTCATAATGTGACCTAAGCACCATAGACACAGTGAAGCTGTGACAGTACCATTGAAACAATGATAATCTGACCTAAGTAATATAGACACATTGAAACTGGAACATTATCGTTGAAACAATGATACAGTGACCTAAGCAGCATACAAACAGTGATAGTGTTATGTAAGCACCGTTAAAAAAGTGATGATGTGACCTAAGCACTGTATACACATTGAAAGTGTGACCAAAGTACCACTGAAAAGTCATAATGTGATATGACGACCATAGAAAAAGGTGAATGTGTAACCAAAGCACAGTTGAAACAGCGAGAATGTGACTAGACCAGGTTAGCCACGATGAAAGTGCAACCAAAGCACCATTAAAACATTGAAAATATGACTAAAGGACCATAGACACAGTGACAATGTTACTAAAGCACCATTGAGATAGCGTTGATTTGACGTAGGCACCATAGATGGTGAAGGTGTGACCAAAGTACCATTGAAACGGTTGTGATGTGCTCTAAGCACCATAAACACAATGAAAGTGTGACCAAAGCACCATTGAAGGAGAGATGGTGTGATCTAAGCACCATAGACACAACAAGTGTGTGACCGAAGCAATATTGAAACAGTGATAATGTCACCACATCAGCATAGACACAGC
>SZWC01019324.1:23643-34791 GCA_023375785.1 Penium margaritaceum | reverse complement strand
AGAGAGAGAGAGAGAGAGAGAGAGAGAGAGAGAGAGATTCCCAAGCAACAAGCGGACGGTAGCTCAACGGAGCTAACAGCGTAGGCCAAACAGGGATGGCAATGCAGCTGATGCTGAAGCTGCGATGACCGCCACAGAAGCAGATATAGAGACAATGAGGCAGGCAACTCTAGCAAGAGGAGCACCTGTGAGTGTGGAGACAACAGCTGCAGTTGTAACAAGGATGCGGATCTGATAGCCAAGGGATGATGATACATCTGCAGGGAACACCTGAGTCGTAGAGGTCTGGATGGAGACGATGGCGCTGGAGAGAGCAGTGGCAGCTGAGGCTGTTACTGCCACAACAGAGTCTGCGACTGTTGCGACCTACATGCCGACATTAACTACTGCTACTTCAAAAGGTCCTTGGTCAGCAGTAGCGGCGGTGTAGGTGCCAACTGCCCTGCCAACAATAGTGCTGGAAGGCAGCACACGCTGTAGCAATAAATGTGGAAGAGATAGTAGCACTAGAAACAAGTACTGCCTCCAGGATTGCAAAGATATCCGACGATTCATAAGATGCTGTGGTTGCCTGTGAGGCAACAGGAGATGCGGCACGACGAGAGGTTGCCTGGGCTGGTTCTATTGGTACTGCTGGTTTTGCTGGTGCCGCCACACCAGGGGCGGCACTCTAACTCTGCGGTCGCGTCCTGCGTTCTGCATTGTTGGCGAGTCGTCAAAGGCAAATTGATAATAGGCGGCATACTCAATAGCGTCAACACGAGCCTTGTCGTCCGGTGGATCGTGCTCCTCCCCAGGATAGTACCCTGGGCTGTAACAGTGGCGGTGGTGCCACCACACCTTGAGTTCCCCCTGGTCCACCTCCTCCTTCTCGTTATGTGCAATTTGCTCGTCGATGCTCGTGCGTTCACGTCTTCCCCTTGGAGAGGTGGGAACTGGTTCAGTGGTTGGTGGTGAAGCCAGGGTGGCGGCTCAGGCCGCAGACGCGGCTGCTGCTGCTGCTGTGTGTAGGTAGCGGTGTGTGTGCAGTGGAACTGTGCTGCAAGAGTGACGTGACGCTGTGAACCATGCAGGCTGTTGCTGTGCGAAGCAAAGATGAGCGTGGTATGTGCGTCGGTGGTGTTGTGGGACGAAAGAGTTGTTCAGTGCTGCTGAGATGAGCCCGTGATCTGCAGACTGCGGGGCTGCGAGGCTACTTAGACGATGCAATGAGGTGCAGCAATGAAGCAAGATATCAGGTCTGAGCGGCAGGGCTATGGAGCTGCTTTGCAACAGGGCAAGACTTTGAGATGAGCTGCCTTGGTGCTGCGGTGGTGCAGGACTGTAGATCCTTTCAGCGCCACGTTGAGCCACGCGAGTGGCTCAACGTGGGGCCCGGTCGCCATCCTGGGGTCAAACCGACCGGTCAGCAGATATGCTGTTGTGTCTTACTCACACCACGGTAAAAGCAAGAGTGTGGCCCCGTATGCTTAGCAACCCAGTGTCCTCCACAACACGGCCAGCTAGGCATGCATATAAACCATGAAGAAAACCACATCAATCACAAGCGTATGTGGATGCATGTGTCCCTCTATGTGACTTTCTCATGTTAGCCAAGTAAAAGCTAATCACAACACGCTAAAAAAAAAATTATACCCTTCAGCAAAACTGTATATGATGGATCTTGCGCCAGTCTTGCATCCGGCGGAGACGCCAACGATGCACAGTCCGCCATGTCTACGCCTTGAGCTTCATATCAGTTGATTCACATGCAGTCATGGTATGTGCATATGGAATGAGTCAAGAGGTCAATTGCGTACCTTACAGTCTAAACCAACACTCTCCCATGTCCCATAGACGAATAGCCGACACATCACTTTGAGCACAATAGCACAAGGCCGAACAAGGACAATTAATGACAAGGAGTATGCACATCAACCAAGAGCATCACATACATGCAACCAAACAACAGCATGCACATCAGCCTTAAACATCACACTGCTAAGAGCTTTGGTGAGAAAGTCCGCACGTTGCTGACGAGTGTCGACCCATATAATCTGAACTTCTCCAGCAACAATGCGTTCATGTACAAAATGATGCTCAATGTTGATGTGCTTAGTGTGTGAGTGGTGCATGCCATCATGCTGAACGATTTCCTTGGTGCGCTTATTGTCATAGCACAGTGTGATATAGCGAGTGGACACACAAAGCTGTTGCAGCAAGCGGGACAGTCACATACTCTCACACGTACCTACTCCAAGTGCTACATACTCAGTCTCACTTGAGTTGCGTGTGACACACCTCTGCCTTCCATTCTTCCAAGTTACTGTAGTCCAATCCACAAGAAAGATGTAGCCGGCGCGATTGCGTGCCCTTGTGTCATGAGCCGAAACACTGTCCGTGTACCCATCAACCACCATAGATGGCTGTGATCTGTGGCACACCCCCACATGCATAATGGATAGTGCATACCGGACGACACACAACACTGTCTCAAGGTTCCTTTGATGAGGCTGTTGGGAGAACTGAGCAAGAAAGTTGACTGAGAAGGCCACATCTGCTCGGGTGGTGGTGGCAAGGTATATCAGAGACACGATCGTACTGAGGTAGTCGATGATGTGGACAAGCTCTCCTAGCTGGGTTTTGTTGTGCAACTTAAGCAGGTGCTGACCTGCTAGAGTCATTGGTGTGGATGCAGTGGGTGTTTCAGTCAACAAGGGAGAAAACCAATCAGTGAAGCCGGGCGGCTATAACATGTAAATCTCCTCATCTAGGCGTCCGTGCAAGAATTCATCGTTAACATTCATCTGCTTGAGTTCCCAGTCATGTTGGGCGACTAGACTCAAGAGAGCACATGTAGTGGTAAATCATCCGACTGGAGAAAATTTCTCATTGAAGTCAATGCTTGGAATCTGAAATAATCACTTAGCAGTGAGCCTGGCCTTTTACCTGTCAACCTCTCCGTCAGGCTTCAGCTTACGCTGGATAATCAAGCAGGCTGAAACAACCTTGTGGCCTGCTGAGAGACCAACAAGTTTGAAGACCCCATGTTCATTGAGGGCGGTAAGCTCCTCTTGAATGGCCTTCTCCCAATGGTCAACCACGGATGCCTCACGTGCCTGTTGCAAAGTGCTAGGATGTGGGGGTGGTAAAGGAAGTCCACATTTTACAAAACAGGTGGTGACATAGCTAGCGACAGACACCTTAAGGTCACCATGGAACTTGTGAGTTACAAGTGCATAGCCCACACCAAAGGTAGGGTGGATGATGCTCACATCCAATCCAAGTACATTGAGACAAGTGGGTGTGGAAGAGGAGCCAACGGTGGTGGAAGATGCTTTGGAGCAAGTGCAATGCTGACAGGGCTGAGAGATATTGCTGTGGAAGTGAGCAAAGTCGCCCTCTACAAGTGTATGGCTCTGGCTTGACTAGAGGAGCATTAAGGACGAGAGGAGAATCTGTCACACCAACGGACGCAGAGGTCTGCAAAACAGGCGTCGGAGGTGAGTTAGAAGTGATATGTGGGGATGACTGTGCGAGGCCATCAGAAAACTGTCTCAGAGTGGTGAGGGAAAGAGACATGGACTTAGAGGAAATTGAGTGAGAAGGTGCCAATGACAGCTCTTGGGAAGTCCCAGTCATGAAACTGGATGGGGAGCTCGTGAGAGAGTCAAATGGCAAAGTGACAAGAGGGGAGGGAGAGGAAGAGGGACTAGAGGAAGAAGGGATGGCATCAGCATGAGAAGAAGGGGTCCTTGTAAGACTGGATGCAGAGAATGACCCACCCCTCTAAGATGATGAAGCAAGGACAGGGATGAGGGTGGAGCGACACGGGACAAGTCGCGAGGAAAAACGTCCTCAAAGAAGAGAGCGCCACATAACTCAACAACACGTGCATCATTGGGGTCCAAGAAGCATCATGCTTTGGACATGATAGAGACACTAAGGAAGGTACACAAGCGGGTACTGGGATGGAGTTTTTCGTGTTTAAGGTCCTCACGAAGCCAAACAACAACGACAGGACCCGAGACCGGAGCAAGATGCATGTCAGCGTGGCGTCCAAACAACTGCTCAAAATGGGTGACATGATGAGGGAGAGGACCGTGTGGAACATGGTTCTAGACCCATGTTATGTAGGACATGACCTCAAACGAGAAGAGAGGAGAGAGATCAGAGGCATTGAGCAGTGTGCGGATCCCGTTAGTAAGGGTCCTCTTCTGGCGCTCAAAGACGCCATTTTGCAGAGGTGCATAGGGGCCGGAGCCTCCATACGCATCCCATGGGATGTAAGCAAGAAATCAATGGGACCCATGAACTCCCCACCATGGTCACGAAAGAAGACACGAAGACAAAGACCACATGCAAGTTCGGCCTGAGGAAGCCAGAACTCAAGGGTGGAGCAAAAACCAGTCTTTAGCTTGGGAGCAAAGACTCAACGTACGCACGAGAAGTCATGAATGTGACAAAAGATATAGCATCCAACTCCCCCCGAGCCTTGTGAGGAAGGGGCCCCATGAAATCAGCGTGCAAAAGGTGAAGGGGGTAGAAGCTGCGTGACTCCGACGTGGAGAATGGGGACCGATGCATTTCTCCCTGAGCACAGTCAAGGTAGTCAATAGGACAAGGAGCAACAAAGGTGGCAGCATCAAGCCCATCTGTAGGAAGCACACAAAGCAGGCTGTCAATGACAGTAATATGAATGTTGCATAGGCGACGGTGCAGCAGTTGCGTGTGGACAGGGGAAAGTGAGCAAGCAATGTGAATGTGGACAACAGTAGCAGGCGCAGGAGGAAAGGAGGGAACATTAAAGAAGTGATCAGTACAAGTGCCTTGCAACAAGATGTGACCAGAGGCGGGATGAGAAACAGAGGCAACACCGTGACTAAAGGAGAAGTCCATGCACTGGTCATCGAGCTTTGTAAAAGAGAGAAAACTCAACTCAAGGGAGGAAACTCACACCACATCAGGTAAGAACTGTTCCCCCTAGGGCCTGACAAAGCAGACAACCCCAACGCCCTGAACTCAATAAAGTTGGCCGGATCCTGTGCAGACAAAGTGGACAGAGCCAACAGAACCATGCGAGACAAAGGACAAGTGTAACAAAATCATGTGATGGATGGCTCTGGAGTCAAGGATCCAGAAGCCACCCGCCACAAGAATAGTGGCAGGATCACGACTGACTCTAGCTATGGTAATGTGGGGCGAAAGTTTCTAACTATAGGCAAAAAGACAATGAGGTGAGTGAACAGACTGTCATCCCTCAATCTACCAGACATCAGCTACAGGGAGACAACTCTGAACATGACCGGACACAGAACCACACAATTTCTCATCAACGGCACATGCAAGTGACTCCGACCCCAAATGCCCACTCTCACCTCCCAGATCATGGAGATGACGTTGGTGGACAGCGTGGGAGAGGGCAACATCCAGCTAAAGATCATCTTCAGGCGGGTAAGGGGTCATGAAAACACCGGAAGAGGTCCGCCGAGATGAGTAGATGGGAGAGGCCCACGAGGGTGGAGTATGTGGACCGGTAGGGGGGCCATAGCAGATAGGTCCTCCATTTCTTGGGGGCCATCTCCAAGGATATGGAGGTGGGTGGTGTTGTAGCAACGCTAGAGGCTGCTGCATCAGTGAACATCGGTTGACTACGGCTGGGAAGAGCTGTAGACGAAGAGGCACGAGGAGTACTCGTGGAGGTGTTGGAGGTGCGTGTCCAATGTGCACACATAGCGCACACAAGACATTCATCATTCGGTGGCGCTGGACACTTTGGTGCAAAGTGACCTATAGTGCCTCATTTCTAGCATGTGACAGTAATAAAGGTGGTCGTGGAAGAGGAGGAGCTGCCAGACCCCTTCCCTTAGCCACGACCGGACAAACCACTGTACCAGGGCCACTGGTACCTTTACCTTTACCCTTACCACGACCACCCTCCCGTCCCCCTTGCCTGAGAAGAGAGGTGGCCGGTGTGGAGGGTGAGGACATAGAGGTGGGGAAGGCGGAGGAAGAAGGGAGTGAAGTGGTAGCAGCCGCAACGGCCGCATGATGGATGTGTTTGTTTTGCAAAGCGCTCCACCTATTTGTAAGGTACTGGGAAGTAAACTCCCGGCGGACACCAATGCCGGATGGAGTGTCAGCGGGCACTAGCTTGGACGCAAGACGTCTGAGCTCAGATGATTTCACCTCCCTAAAAATATCCGACAGTTTGGGAATGCGGCCCTTGACAATGGAGAGGACTGTACGGAGATTTCTAGGGACTGCCTTACCAAGGTCGCATAATAGGCAGAGACTACGGGCCCAAGAGACATCCGTAGTCTCATCAGTTGACATGGACAATGTGTTGAACTTTGTAGTGTGAATAATTTGTTCAGCGTGGCTTGTGACAGTAATACAACGCTTAATGAGAGCGTAAGCGCCAATAGGAACAACATGTGTGAGACGTGCGATGACATGATTGTAAGACCAAATCTCATTAGTGAGGTGATAGGGTCCACCTCAAATGAGGGCGAGGACAACATGTGCAGACTCTCCATCGGTTGGGAAAAAGGGCGGATTGCCAAGGGGTTAGGCTCATGGTAGTATTCCCAGAGCTGTTCACCTTGGGCCCATGCATTGAAACAAGTTTTGGAGGAAGAGAACGTGAGTTTAGAAGAGAAATCAGGCGGTTCTGAGTCAAAGTCAGGTTTGCAATGCGGGGGCAGTGCGAATGCCTTAGCGGCGGCTTTGCCTGCAAGAGGAGTAACAACAAGAGGGTCGGAAGTGAGAGAGCCAGAGGCATTGGAGGCAGAAGCAGATGAGGTAAACAAAGGAGGAGGAAGGCCAACAACAGTAGATGTGGAGGGTATAGTGTGCAGTGGAGGCTGCAATCGGTTGAGGACTAGGTCTGCTATGTGGTCTGCAAATGTCTTTAGGTCACGCGGTTCAGTACACAATTTTTCTTGTGCATTGCGTTGTGTTGTGAGAGCGGCTTGGAGAGTTGCACTCTCTTGTCGTAGCTCAACCTGTAGGGCAGCTTACTGATCATCATCAACAGGCATGATGAATGAGGAAAGAATTTTCCAAAGAAACATTTGGAAGAGTTTCCTTTGCCCCAGTCGTTGTTGGAATGTATGGTGGGTGAGTCTCAAGGCTGTGCTACAAGGCAACGGAACTGAACGCACAAACACAGCCACAAAGAGAGAGAAGGAAGAGAGAGGGGGCAAAGGGGGCGAGCTTGCCAAGCTCACCAGCACTAGCACTGTAAAGCAAATAGGGCTGGAAGCGCAAGTGTTGCTGAGGCTTCAATGACTGTGAAAGACAAAGAGGTGGAGAAAATCATACAGGCAACCCATGTCAAGGAGGCACCATTGATGGAGGAGATGGCTACTACAACAGTGATAAGGATGCGCATATGGTGGCCAGGTGCCAATGAAGAGGCTGCAAATGACACCTGAGCAGTAGAGGAATGAATGGAAGTGACTGCTTTGGAGAGAGCAGTGGCTGGCACTGCTGCAGCTGCTACTACGTCATCAGCTTTGATTTCTACTCAGTGGCGATGTTGTTGGGGATTGTTGCAAGTGGTACAAGATCAATTGCAACAGATTTGTAAGCGACAATCGCCCTACCTAATGTAGTGTTGGCAGTAGCACGCGTAACACGTGTAATGGTAGCAAAAGCAAAAGGATACGACAGCACTGGAGACAAGCGCAGCATCCAAAACAGAAGAGGATTCAGCAGTGGAAATTGAGGTTAGTGGGAATGAAACACGACGAGTGGAAGATCTAAGGGGTGCTGCTGGTGTTAGTGATGCTGATGGACTCGCCTGGCTGGTGATAGCACGCCGACTCTGTCGACGCGTCCTATGGGCAAAGAGAGAGCTTACAAGTGATTGAGGGTGATGTTGATCTCGTGGAAGTCCTATGGCTGGCACGTTCTGTATGGTTGGCGAGTCGTCGGATGCAAATTTGCAATGGGTGGCACACTCAGCTGCACCTACACGAGCGTATTGGACTGTAGCATCTTAGTCCTCTCCAGGGTAGTAACATGGACTTTCCCAATGGTGGTGGGATCACACCTCACCCTTTGCCAGATCCTCGTAGTACACAACCTCCTCTTTGATGTGATGATGCTCATGCGTGGCCGTTGGCGAGGTAGGGATCGGCTCTGACACTAGTGGAGAAGTCAGGGTGGAGACATGGGCCATGAACGCAACTCCTACTGCTGCTGTTGCTGGGGTGTAGAGAATGTGTTGCAAAAATGCACACCCATTGTGCTGTGGAGCTAAGAGACAGAGAATGCTAGGAAGCAGCTCAACTACAAAGCAAAGATACGTGGCTAGGAATGCAAGCTTAAGTTTGCTGTGCTATGGAGTGGAGCTGCGTGGCAGAGACCGCGAGGAGGCTGGACTGCAGAGTGGTAGTTACGAAACTATGAGGTAGAAAATGCCAGTTTCAAAGGTCATGTGCTACGAAGCATAACTGTGTGGTGTAGAACGTCGGGTAGCAAGGCTGCGGAGTTGTGTAGTTGCAAGACTATGGGGTAGAGAATGCCGAGTGATAGTTGTGCTACGGAGCTAAGCTGCATGGTTGAGAATGCGAGTCCAAGGCCGCTTTGCTAGGGAGCAGAGTTATGTGGATGGAATGTCGGCAAACATTTTCTATACTGTGGAGTAGAGCAACGTGGCAAAGAACGCTAGGCAACAGGGCCACGGAGTTGTGCAGTTGTGGAGTTACCAGGTAGAGAATGTCGGGGAGAAGCTATTTTGTTGAAGAGTGGAGCTACATGGTTGAGAATGCTAGCGCAAGGCTGTTGTGTTGGGGAGCGGAGCTACGTGGTTGAGAAGGCCGGGAGGCAACGTTGCGGAGCGATAGTCATGAAGATGCGGGGCATAGAATGCCGGTTGTAAAGGTACTGTGTTGTGGAGCGGATTTGCATGGCATATAATGCTGTACATTAGGGCTATGAAGCTATGCAGTTGTAGAGCTACATGACATAAAATTGCAGGCAACAACTGTGTTGCGGAGCTGAGCTGTGGGAAAAAGAATATCAGCGCAAAGCAACTATCTTATTGACTCGAGCTGCATGGCATATAATGTCGAGTAGCAGGTGCGTGTAGCTATGTAGCCGTATAGCTACTCGGCACAGAGTGCTGGGCAGTAGGGCTGCGGAGCGGTAATCGCGGAGCTGCCGGGAAGAGGTTGTAGGCGTAGAGTGTGGACCATACCATTCCACGTAAGGCCTGAATCGAAGAGGAGGAGAGTATTGTCCCTCCTACTTTAACGCCATTACATAGTGTCAACCCTCAACTTAGGGTGTCGAGCAAGGATGGTGACACCATGGATTCATGGCGATGTAGAGATCAGTGGGCAAGAGACCCTTTTCTGGAGAATACGAGATTCAACAAGGAACAAAACGGGAGTGACAAGCTAGTGAGGTGATAGCATCCGATCGGCTGAGCCAACCACGCGAGTGGCTCGACGTGGGGCTTGGCCGCCGCCCCTTGGTCAAATCTACTTGTCAGCAAATATGCCGCTATGGTTTTCTCACACAACGATACTACCAAGAGTTTGGTCTCGTACAATGAACAACCCGGTGTCCAACACAACATGGCTAGCTAGGCATGTATTAATCATGAAGTAAACCTCGTTAATCACAAGCGTATGTGGATGCATGTCTTCCTCTATGTGACTCTATCATGTTGGCCAAGTAAAAGCTAATGACAACATGCTGATAACAACAGCTTTACCCTTAGGCACAGCTGGACATGATGAAGCTCATGCCAATACTGTATTCGACAGAGATGCCAACAATGCACAGTCCGCCATGTGTGCGCCTTGAGCTTCATGTCAGTTCAGTCACCTGAAGTCATGGTGTGCTTGTATGGACTGAGTCAAGAAGTCACTTGCATGTCGTATAGTCACAACCAACAACATGTAGGGATTACCCACAAACATCGAATGCGTGTATGTCCTATCCAGCATTCCAAAGAATAAAACTACCTTACCCAGCGTTCGGAAGATTAAGAATCCCCTACCCGGTGTTCGGAAAACAAGAATCTCCTACCCACCACAAAAAGAAAAAGCAGCGTGTCGATGCTGCATGCGATGTAGCGTCGACATGCTCACGTCATTTATTTGACATTCCCAAACCCCTCTTTTGAGGGGTTTATGAATGTTTGATGAGGGATTTGCGTGTGGTCTGCATAGGGGGTATGAAACTCCCCAAACATGGAAAGGGAACCTGTTGGGCCTCGCTATAGCAGGGCCTAATAGGAGCCTGCGCAAAAGTAAAACCCTAAAACCTAGAATTTCCATGCAAAATCGGGGGGGGGGGGGGGGGGATTTATGTGAAGAAAAAATTCTAGAGTGTTCACGCTCGATCTAGAAAACGGGTGTTTTTTCTCGACCGCAATTCTCGCGTGAGAGGTAGAATCACGAGGGGGGTTGACGTGCCTCACTTCGCTTCTTTTGATCAGCAGCGCATGCCGCTAATCGATCATGGCAAAAGTGAGTGGGAAGTCTGGTTCTTTTCAACCGCCAGGCAAGAGAAACTCATTGTTTCAGCGCCGGGGAGGACTTTCTTAACCCCCTGGCTCACGGGGCAGAAGGGTTCCTATGCCCTTAGAACAAACTGGTAAAATCAATGCAATAATCTCTGTGGTATGAAGTGGATGGCTACTAACCAGGATCAGATTACACATAAATTTTCAGGCCAGGGATAACATTCTTATAATCTACACATTCTGTCACCAAAGTTTCAAACCGGGGCATTCCTCATTTGAACCTGAATCTCGGGGCATTCCTCATTCCATCCACATTATTGGTGCATGTAACCAATGGAACCCTGCAATGGGGGTACTTAGCCGATGTGCAACACGTAAAACACATACATGAGCACCGGAGAATCTCCAAAACCGGCATGTTGTGCTAGCTAGAAAGAGAGCACGGCATCGTAAAGGAATGTATTTTGTGAAAATCAATTCCAGACGGGTGTTTTCTCACACACAAACCTACAATGGCATCGATTCCAGATCACTCGTGCCTAGAAACTATACTTCAAACTGACTGGATGGCACACGTACTAGTCTCCTAAATGAGATTGAAGCCAGTTTCCACGTCAAATTGTGCCGGTGATAGAAGGAACAACATGAACAATCCTCCATCACCCGTAAATGGCATGTACACA
>SZWC01019323.1:1731-37036 GCA_023375785.1 Penium margaritaceum | reverse complement strand
TCCCTTGCCTGTCCCCGCCCCCTCCCCCCTTGTCCTCTCCGTTCCCGCAGCTTTTCCCTCTTCCCCTTCCCTCGCATCACTGCCTGCCCCTTCTGCCCTGCCCCTTGGCCCAGACTTGTGCCCCGTCTCCTCCCCCTCTTCCGCCTCTGGTCCCCGCACTCTGTGTCCGTACACCTTTCACCCCGGTCAGGCTCACGGTCGTCACTTCTTTCACCTTGAGTTCCGCCGAGCGGTGGATGTTTACACTGACCACCGCTTCGTCGGCGCCCCCGCGACTGTCGCTCGCGTCCTCGCCGTCACCTCCGCCCCTCCTACGGCCTCCTCCCCCTCGCCTACTGATGCCTCCGACCCTCTCACTCTTGCCGAGGCCCTGTCCCTTCCCGACGCCGCCGACTGGCATGCGGCATGCCTGGCCGAGTTAGCTGCGCTCTCTGACCACGGCGTCTTGGAGCTCGCTGACCTTCCCCCCGGTCGCAAGGCGATCAAGGCCAAATGGGTTCTTTGTCGGAAGTTCACCGCCACCGGTACGCTTGATTGCTACAAGGCTCGTCTCACCGCCAAGGGATACTCTCAGGTCCCTGGCGTTCACTTCGGCGAGACCTACGCTCCGGTCGGTCGCTTCACCACAAGTCGCGTCGTCATCTGTGTGGCCGCCTCCTTCCAGTGGGAGCTTCACCAGATGGATGTCAACAATGCCTTTCTTCATGGCCGCCTCGATGAGGAGCTGTACATGGTTCAGCCTCCCGGTTTTTCCAACGGCTCCGCGAAGGTGTGTTGCCTCCGTTGGGCGCTCTACGGCCTCCGCCAGTCCCCTCGTTGTTGGAACGAGGAGCTTACCTCCACCCTTGTCCGTGGCGGCTTCCGTCCCAGCCAGTCCGACCCCTCCCTCTTTATTGGCAGCACCTCTGTGGTGCGTGCCTTCATCTTGGTGTACGTCGACGACCTGCTCATTACCTCGCCGTCCTCCACTGCGATCGTCGAGGCTAAGGGCCTCCTCTCCTCGACGTACCGCATGAAGGACCTCGGCCTCGCCACCATGTTTCTCGGGATGTAGCTCGAGTGTCTCCCTGGCTGTCTCCTTGTTCACCAGGAGCGCTATGTTCTTACTCTCGTCGACCGCTTCTCCTCCATTGTCGACCTGTCGCGGCCTCTCCCCGCGGCCTCCTCCCCCATGCCGCCAGGTACCCAGCTTGCCCTCCGGGTCGCCCAGGACACGGCGTCTGGCGAGCTCGAGTCCGCCGTCGCTTTTCAGTCCATCGTTGGGGCTCTCACGTACCTCGCCGGCACCACTCATCTGGACATCGCCTGTGCGGTGAACGTCCTTGCTCAGTACGCTCGAGAGCCCCGCACGGCCCATCTCCGTGCGGCTGCGTATGTCCTGCGCTATGTCCTTGGCTCTGCCCGGACTGGCCTCGCCTTTCCGGCCGTCTCAGGTGTGCCGCTCCTTGAGGGCTACGCTGACATCGATTACGCCCGTGACGTGAACGCTCGGAGCCGTAGTGGCTTCGTCTTCCCTCTCGGTGCCGCCGCCGTTTCCTGGCGTAGCGGCAAGCAGGGTTGCGTCGCTCGCAGCATGGGAGAGGCCGAGTACATGGCCCTGGGTAGCGCCACCGCTGAGGCTGTGTGGCTCCGCCGCCTTCTTGGCGAGTTCTCTCCCCACGCCACCCGTGCCTTTGTACATCTGGCGGTCTGGCCATCTCCAGGAATGCAGGTGCGCTTCACCGTCACACAAAGCACATCAACGTCGAGCACCACTACGTCCGCGACGTTGTTGCCGCTGGCGACGTGTGCCTGCGGTTCATATCCGCGGAGTTTCAACTTGCCGACTTCCTCACTAAGGCCCTTCACCAGCCCGCCTTCGCCTCCAGCATCGCCGTAGTCGGCCTTCGCACCCTGCTCCCGGCTGACTGAATCTCCTCCCTCCTCTTCCTCCCCCGTCCCCTGCTGCTTGCGAGGGTTCTCCGGTCATTCGCTCGATGACTGTCTACCTGCTGTTCTCATATCTCCCCTCTCCCTTCGCTGCGTGCAGGTTGTGTCCTCTGACCTCCCTCATCGCCACTGCCCCTCGCCGCCGGCTCGTCTCGCTCCTCGGTTCCTGCCCATGCCCCTTGTCGCCCCCCCTGTTTTTCCTCTCCCTTCTTGCCCCTCGTCTGTTCTGTGCCACTGCTCGGCCATGTGCAGTTCCCTGATGCTCTCACTGTGGTGCCTCATCTTGGGGGCGCGCGTCGCCGAGGAGGGTCGACACCAGAGGTCCCTGATTCTCCCCATCCTCGCTGCGTGCCTCGGGACTACCGCTCGTCGCCGCCTGACGCTCCTGGCAGGGGTGTGGCGACTGGGGGCTCCTGGCCGGGTGCTTCTGGGTGGGGGCTGCTGGTGGGAGCCTCGGTGGCGTGCTTCTGATGGGGTGCTACTGGTGTGGTGCTACTGGTGTGGTGCTCCTGGTGTGGTGCTCCTGGTGGGGCATTGTGGACGGGCGCTCCTAGTGTGTTCCTCCTGGTGGGATGACGTTAGCAAGGTGCTTCTCGCCGGGCTCTCCTCGCGGAGTCTCCCTGGCCGCGTTCGTCCCTTACGCTCCCTTCGGCCACGCACTTCCGTGATGGTGTCGCCTAGCGTACTCCGTCCGTTGGCGCCTTGTGCCTGCCGTCTTCCTCCGTGTTGCTCTGCGCTGTTGGGGCTTGTGGTGTGATGTTCAAGCTCTTTGCTTGGGACATGCACCCTTGCATGTGCTATCGTGTTAAAGTAGTAAACATTTCTGTGACTACTTGCGTTAGCTAGCCTAGTTTTGGTCTCATTTCCTTGTCTGTGCTGAATTCTTACGAGACGTAGGCTTCGCTGCGTCACCCCGTCTGAGTCGCACGAGACATTGTGCGCGCGGAGGCCCTACGCACCCCTCATGTGGTTCGCCACACTTTAGGGCAAACCGCAGTCTGGGGAGCAAGGGCGACCCGATAGGGGTCACTCTCGCTCCCCCGCCATGCTCATTCTTTTCCAAAAACGACACTATTTTCACCTCTCGATCCTCTCTCGCGACTAAGTCACTCAACCTCGATCCCCCCCCCTCTCAGCTGTCGAGAGCTCTCTGCCTCACAACCCTCGAGAGCCCCCTCCCCCTCACAGCCGAGAGCGACTGTTGGCCCCGCGGCTAACTCCCTCGACGCTCGCCCTCACAGAAGTCGAGAGACACTCGACTCCACCCGCAACCCCTCCTGGTGTCTCCTCCCACCTCCCCCTAGTACTACCCAGTTCAACACTTGTATGAAGAAGCTCACGCATAGTCCACATAGAATCGAGCAAGGATGAAGCGAACTCAAGAGCCTTGTCAGCCTCAACTCATGCAATGTCTCCAACCCTAGTTAACTCATTTACACCACACTCTATCAGGAGTGTGTAGGAGTTTTCCTCATGAACTACAGCAAGCATAACCTCATAATGAAACATTTACCACCAAATCAACCTTAAGTCAGGAAAAAAACTGATGTTTTAAGGGGACCTATCAAATAAGAGACCACCAATTGACTAGGCTGAAATATAAAGTGGAAAATATGTTGAAGTATTTTATTTTCCCTTCTACGTCACCATACGTAGGTCGAGTGCATTTTGCCAAAACATAATTCCATGAAATAGCATGGTGTGTTTAGAATGTGAAGTTTTTGATGACGTTGCAATCAAGAATTGTCACCCTATTTTGTAAGAAGATGTGTGTTTGACCAATTCTAAGGAGAAAGGATTTTCACCAAAATTTACATGTAGAGTGGTTATTGCCTGATCCATGTATAAGATAATGAATTCAATGTTACGAATTGATCATGGCAAGTTTGAACACATACTTATGTCGTAAGGATTCACAAATTCCAAAACATCATTCATATTGGTAGTGAATAACATATTCCGATCCTACCTTAATTAAAATATTGTTTTCTTCCTTGAAAACATCTTGATGTTCATTGGCATGTCAGAACACAATGGGAACCTCCAAAAAGTCCTCAAATCGTATGAAAACAGAATATTTTTAGGAAAAACGTAAAGGAAAGTGTGTATCAAGGTAGAGTAAATCATAGACAAATCCCTTCATACAAAATCTAAGAAGTGTATGAAGGGATGTGGTGAAGCATGATGGTTCTCCAAAGCTAAGTACTAGTTAACAGTAGAAAGTGGGAGGGGATGTGTGCAATGAAAGTGTTTTGTGGGGGGGGCTTAAGGAGGTGTTTTTTAAGTACAAATATAGACCAGTGTTGTGAATAATGTTGGTTGAGCTAGAGGTGATGGGAAGAGAACTGACGAGGGGTTATTAAACATGGGGGGTGAATGTGAAATTGTATGAATCCTTGAGTTTGTGCGGGTGAAATTATAGTCCTACATCAGATGGAAAATGCCAAGGTATCGTGGGAGGGGGGACTAAAGGCGGAGCGTAGTGAATTTTGAAATTGAATCTAAAGGTGTACATGTCAAAGGTTTTATTGAAAATGAAGAAGGAATAAAATACATTATTTCTCATTGTTATCAATATTATATAAGAAAAATACTATGATATTCCTTTATTCAATTCCATTTGTTTGTGTGCATATTTAGATGTGCGTCAGATGGCAAGGAGGGGTATGCTTCATAATTTTATGTAGAGAGTTCATAAGGAGGTGTTCAAACAATTGAATGGGTTAAAATTATCAATTTTTCTGGTGTAAAATGTTTGAAGTGAAGGTTGATAGGAGGGGTCGTGAGGTGAAGGTGGATCTATGGAATGAACTTGAAGCTAAACAAAATAGTTTGGCTTGTGTTCATGGGGATGTGTACCTTTATATAATATTAAGAGTTGTATGAGTAAATGAGTGTATTATTTGTGAAACTATGTACTAATTGTACACTTTTATATTTAGATTTGCTAGATGTCGAAGGGTGGCTTGTGTGGGGATAGATGCAAGGTCAAAATGTATGTGGTGAGTGTACATGAAGGTGTAAAAATGATTTAGTCTTTTTAGGATGAAAAAATCCACTGGTGTTTGCTTTTGTCTCTATATGCTTCAAGGTACGTGAGTTGGGGGATGTGAGGTAATAGTGAGGATGAAGAAAATAAGCAAAGGTGAATAAAAGACAAGGGCGGTTCGAATGAACTTGAGCACAAGTCTACATGTGTATAAATTGGCAAAACAAGGACCACTTGTTACCATTTGATCTCAAGCAAAACATCTCTACTTTGTTCGGAAATTTTCCATCAAGATAACGTACCCCTATAACAAACGTTTTAATTTTCTTGTACAATTAAGAAATATAAAATTAACATGAACATGTAAGACACTTATATGACTATAAAAATGTCTTTAATCAATCTTGTAATACTATCATTTATTCTATATTTTTCCAAAACATTGGTTCAAAACAATTTTGATACACAACACCTTTTGACACATACGTTTAAATTTCCCGACATCCACTATAGAAAAACTCAAGTCATCAACGTTTTACTTGACCGACGGTGCCACTCAACAAGACCGTTTGCTTCCTTCTAGTAGTGAGCTCTTCGTAAGAGCTCTTGACAATTGTTTTTATAATAGAGCAATTTTTCAATGTCAGTTTCTCTGACAGCTAGCTCACCTCACCCTCTAAGGACCCCATGTCTCTATAACATGCACAAGTTAAAAGTCTCTTTGCTATACATGATTGGATGTTGAATATGATTTAGTGGTTAAAAATGCAATTGGATGGTTGGGTCTTTTGGTGGATAAATTCGTCCAAGGACCTCTGTAGTGATCGAAATGCTTTGCATATTATATGGGATTGTTCAAAACTCACATCCATCTACAGGTAATGACCATCGATCCATATTCATGTACACCGTGCCTTAGCCTATACATCAGAATACGCGTTTTGGTCACGTGTGGTATGTGTTGTGCACTTCTACGTTCACTCGCCACATGCACACCTAAGCTTGAGGGGGTTTGGGAATGGCATGTTAAACCCAAAACAATATCCCCCTAATGCCACCATCAAAGTGCATATGAGAAATTCATGTAAAATTGCATGGACCGTGCACATGATTTCGGTTGATAGGTACACGTGTATAAAATGAATAGTGTAGAGAGTCCCTCGAAGAAAACGAACTAGTCCACATCCGTGCGATATAACCGCACAATGTGTTTTACACGTGGTGACATGCTTCACACACAAGTTTAATGGATTCAGAGGATGGGGGCGAGGAGGGACCAATGTTTGGGAGAGGCATGTAATTGAGTGCACTTGTTGATCACCACCTCAAAAAATCTCTTGTCTCCAGGCTCATTTGTTTTTTATCAAAACATTCGTCTAGACACCCAAATATCTTTAAACAATCATAATTTGCTCTTGTTAACGTCTTGGGAAAATGTTGAATTCCTAATTTTATCAGCTCCAATGGAAAAATATTGAAACCATAAAACAATCATGGGTTCATTTGAATGCGTAAATCGTTAATACAACTCTAAGAGAAAACATAGTTTACATCTAAGAAATGTTTAAAGAATGCTTGTATGTTTTGGTGAAAAAATTACTTGCTGAATCCATGTGTTCCTACTACAGAGGAAACGCTCCAAAACATATTGTCCAATAAAATTCCTTGTATGGAAATATTGGAGTCTTTGTCACATGGTAGGAAATTTCCTACTAGCCTCTTGTCTATGGTCATGTATGGTGTCCAGTGTTAGAGGACAGTATGAATCTGGTTTGATTCATTCTAAATGATTTTGTCACGGTGAGATACGTTTTGAGCCACACCATCAATGACTCATAAATCACGATTGGCCAAAAAATGGTGGAGACATCCGCTTATTGGTTCACGATTATTAGTGATTGGGATGCCCAATGGTTTCTGAGTTCTTAGTCACAACCATCCAAGTGTCATTGCCTCTACCTCTTCTAACTCACAAAACTACGAGCTAGAGCTTCGGCGACTGCAAACAAGAAAAGCATATTTTTTCGGCAAATGCTCTAATGAAGCACTTGCCTTACAATAGGCATATTCAAGAGTGAACAACGTCGTAGCCACTGAGGCATCTGTTCAAAAACTTTGTTGTCATCTTCAAGATAAAAGTAGTGAACAACATGTCACATACATGTCCGACAACCCATGTAAGTACGATAGTAAAACTGTGGCTTAACACTCCGTATTGGTGGTGATTATTATGCCACCAGATTACTTCTCTCAAGAAGCTTCTATTAGAAGAGAGTCATAACGGTCAAATTGGATACAACAAGGATAAGACACTCACGAGGCTCTTTTAGTACTACTGGTGGTATATGGTGCCAATTGATATCGAAAACTAGTGCAAGACATGCAGTGTATGTCAACATTATAACTTGAGATAAATAAAAATCCTCGAGTTTGCTTCCATTGCTACCAATAACAAAGGAGCCATGGTCAGACATCACCATGGACTTTGTGATGAGTTTTCTTATCACAATTGAGGGGTTTGCTATGATTCCCATGGTGGTCGAACGCTTCTCCAAAATGTTTTTCTTCATCCGAACAAGGATGAAAATAACCACCAAAGTAACAGCACGCTTTTTCCTCAAATACATTGTTAGATTACACGACATGTCCTCTTCCTTCATCAACAACATATATGAGATATTCACAACGAGAACACAATTGGAGTTGATGACTTGCTCTAATACTCAGATCCAACTCTCATAGGTCAACCATCCTCTTATTGTTAGGTTGACCAAATGAACCAATAATCCGCTAAAACAAATCCGCAAAATAGTGTGCAAGCCACGTGGCAATGATAGGACTCTGAACCTATAGGACGTTGTGCTTACATACAACATTATGACTCCCCCTAAAACGGGAAAATAAATCTTTTGAGCTAGTTTACAACAAACTCCCCATAGCTTGGATAAACTTGTACATTTCAAGCAACATAACCATAATGGATATTGAACAATGAGAATTTCAAAAAATACAAGACCATACATATGAGATACTTACGAAGATGCAAGCAGCTATGAAGCTAGCAACTAGAAATTATCAGATGGGCACAAATTTCAACATCAGTGATCGCAGCCTATGTAACTCGTGGAATTTCAAAATACAAGATCAATACCACAAAATTCAAAAGCCTAAGTGGTTGGACATGTTTTCCATTAAAGTGATGATGTCACCTTTCCTTGTCATACTTTGCATATCTGGTAGCTTGGTAATCCACCCGTTTTCCATGTTAGTAAATTTAACTCATCCGGGACCTTAGCAAGCACTTCCCTGGTAAGGATGTGCTGCCACCACCACCACCTACAGAAGTGGATACAAGGATACAAAGTCAAAGATATTCTCCAGAATTAACCATGAGGTGAATTCATAAAATTTCTCATCAAGGGGTAGGGCTAGGACACTACATACTAATAAGGAGCCCTTCGAAAAGTTTAGAGACATCAATGCTCATATAAATGGTTTTTTTATCTGACACTTGCTTTCATTCTTTCACGCATCAAGATGTATTAAGTGCTAAGGCTTTGATTTACACGTCTTGTGACTTTATGAGTATGCATTTCTATCATTGCATCCATGAAACACCTAGTGGTGACACCCAAATTTTACTCTGATCGACCATGAGTGTTTTGGCCAGCTGCCATGACTTCCAGATTTCATCACAAAAGATTTTTATGACTAATATATTTTTTAGGGTAAACATAGTTTCTTTAAATTGATTGATCTTGAGGTAATATGAGGTTGACTTGTCAATAACGCTAAATCTATAAAAGATGTACCTTGATACTTCTTCAACCTCTCAGATTAGTGGCAGAGATTCTTGAAGTAGGCTCTCAACATAACACAAGTTGTTTGCCTTTAGCGACCAAGACCTCAAGGAGGCTTCATTGTTGTTTTTGCACTTGTATGTATGCGTTAGAAATTTCTGGCACTTGTCATTGAATTACACTCACTCCTTATCTCGATTTCCCAAATGTTCCATTTCGCAAATCTCCTTCTACTCTCCAACTTCACCTGTTCACCATCCACGTTTTGCTAGGCATAGCATGGGCTTCTTTCCCTGCAATAGAGGTATCGCCGTATTTCTCTCAAAGAAGGATGGTTTTGTTCTGTCTATATCATTAGCACATTCCATATGTTTCCCGGAGAAGTAGAGCCATGACCGATATTCGGGTACAACGAGCTTGACCACGTTAGATCGTCCTTACACTCGAGTCGGCTATGGCGTCGCGTGTGACCCTTTTTAATCAGAGGGTTGTATGTAGCACACTTGACAGACGTAAATCGTTCATGCCATTTTTTGAACCGGGAATTTCTGGTACTGATTTGATATGTTCCTGCCGTCTCACAACTAGACGAGCAACGGTCGATCTTGCCATCGGACTTTCTTCGGAGACGACAAAATCACATACATGCGAGCACCTCCGCATCCATGGCTGCAACCTCGAAGAAACATTAATTTATGACGCAGAGAATTTCAGTTGTGTCGCGAGTCCTCCGTGGCCGTGGCCGTGATCCTGACCCGCTGGGGTTTTGTGAAGCAGGAGATCGGCAACGTTACGAAGAAGAAAACTGCAAACATATCGCCCTTTTGCAACTAGCACGCAAAAATTGCGCCCCCCCCCAAAACCAGGAATGCAAAAATGGCACCCCAAAAAGCAAACTCACAAAAATGGCTCCCCGCCAAAGCAAGCACGCAAAACTGGACCCCTCCTAGGATAGCACGCAAAAATGGCGCCCTGCAAAAATGGCATCCTGCTAAGTAGCACGCAAACATAACACCCCCCCCTTATGAAGATGCAAACTCATCGACCCTAGTTCACAAATGGTTGCCAGTTCGTCTACTTTTGCTTCCAAGTCATCTCTTAGCCAAATATTGCCATACTGTGAACAAAATAGGATTGACGCGAGAAGCAAATTGTTCATAATCACTAGTACAATAAGATCCTCGAGAATCCATTATTTTTTCTTCTCCATCCTTCTAAGGAGGTACGCCTTGCTTTTTTTGTTTTTTTCCCCCTTCGCTTCGAAAGCTTTCTGCACCATTTTGTTCTCCTCGTGTCAAACCAAGTGGGAGGGGGAAATGGGGGCAAAAAAGAAGGGCAGACCAACTTCGAAGGCAATTTGCCCTGCTTTATTTCTTTTTAACGCAACGAAGCCAAGTGGGAGGGGGATAAGGAGGGGGGCGCAAAATCGGGGCAGATCGCCTTCAATGCGAGAAAACAAAAGCGGCCTTTGACGCAAGGGTGGAAAAGCAAATCACAGCCAACCGCGCTAATCAAAGGAAATAACGAAAAAATGGAAATTATAGGGTCCTCTTCCATTCACCATCATGGTCATCATCATTTTTGCATCTATCGCATAATCTCTAAAACATTGCATGTAATTTACAGAGACAACTCTGAAGTAAAATTAGACGGGTCTACGAACGATTACGAACTTTGGTTGTTGGCGTGGCATTACCAAAGGGAGGGTGTTATTTTTGCGTGCTTCTTAGTGGGATGCTATATTTGTTGGGCGCCATTTTTTGCGTTCTCGTTGTGGGGGGAGCTATTTCTGTGTCCTCGCTTTGAGGGGGCACTATCTTTCCGTGCTTGCTTTGGTGGGGCGCCATTTTTGCATGGTCGCTCTAGGGGTGTGCCATTTTCCGTGCTACATCCAAAAGGGTGCTATTTTTGCATTTTTCTCTGTTACAAGGAACCCCGTTCAGGATGTTTGAGTGCTCTATCTACCCAGGTTGGATGATATTGACCCCATTTGCCCTCTGTTACGACTTTTGATCTCCATCAGCCCCAAATTCAAGCCTTTGATTTCAGTATGCCCCAAAGCCGAAGTGTCGGTTATAAGGTATCCCGTCAAGTACATGGTCATTGTCCAGACGTTTCCATTTTGCGACTTCAGTGTTTGTTTTCAAACATGTTTATGAATAAATAAGACCTTCCAAAAAGGCGTATGGGGGGTTTGGCGGATACATTAAACAATGTTATTGGGGGGTTAGAAACAAACATGCGAGAAATTAAAAAATGACACCTGACGATAGGAGGCTTTCCCACCTATTTTGTAGGAAGTCTTCCAAGAAACAGAATAATGCTGAAAATACCTCAAACGACTCAATATGGAAATGGAATTATTATGATGTTAGAATGTACCCCTCATGTCATGGTATATTGTAATGAAACAATGTACCCCGCAGACCATCAAGGGGTTTCTTGTAACCTTAAAAAGTTACGATGGGGATTTTGGTAGTCAGAAAGTGAAAGGCGAGGCGACGTGCGCTCAAGTGTTCAACAATAAGGAATTTGGAGAATATAATTGTGGAACCTGGGTATTAGGATATTTTCTTCGCAACAAATTTTTGCCACGCCTAGAAAATACCCACTAGTTTTAATAGATGAGACTAAAGTGAACTTTTGGACAACGCGGGAGCAGACTTTGTATGTTACCAACGATGTGGATGCCAACGCCAATGTGAACGTAGGACAAGATCAACGGTAATCATTGCTGAGAAAATAATAATTTTGATGCTTGATTTCATCTAGTGAAAATAAGGTCATTGTTTGAATCTTATGTCAACAATCGCATTCGCTTCCTCAAGCTACGGCTAATTTTTGTTTGTTGAATAGCGCCTAAGCTATAGTGAGAAGGTTATGGAAAAAGAGGGACCCCTTTGTCAGAAAAATAATGATATAAAAGTGCTCTTTTCAACACATTGACATTTTATATCATTACCTTTATTTCAATGATGCTTTGTGAAGCAGGTGTTGAAAGTGAGTTGTTTGAGATAGAATCCAATGCACCATGCATTAACTCAATGAAAATCTCCATAAATGATGTACAATACATCAAAAGATGCACGGTGTCAGAAGAATGGGGCAAGCGACAAAAGCGACGACAGAGGCAAACAAAAGCAAAGGGAGTTGTCAGACATGGATATGTTGATAAAAGCAAAGAGTAATATGGGGAATTAGTCAGAAACTGAGAGGTTCGTGAAAGGTGAAGACAAGGTGCAATGAAAGGCTAAAGATGGATGAGACCAAGGCTGATGTGGAGCGTAGAGTTGATGGACGAGACGAGATGAGCATGGAGCAAGAGTGACAGAGCAACGATAGGGATTAGATGGCAAGGACAGAAGGAGCGATGAGCGATCATAGGTGAGACACGGCGGCAAATCCATGGAACCAAAGGCGAGCATAATGAGAAGAACTATTTCAGTTGTTCTCATTCTCGGTTAAACTCAAGGGAATGAACATCCGTGGTATATACGAGCAAATGAGGACCACCAAGAAGAGTAATGGCTTCTTTCTACTAGCCATATGTGGGCATCACATTTCACATTATTAGTGGATATCTTGTTTCTCAGTTGAACAGTCACAGAAAAATGAGCCGTTGTTGTAGATGGTTCAGTGATGAGCCGGAACCATTATAGATAACTCAAAGTGACCAAAGAAATGATCCTTCTCGCTACTAGATTTATATTCTTGACAACCCCCTTAAAGCGGGTAGAGAGGAAGGATTTTGCCTACGCAAGTACTTTCTCTTTGTTTCCTTTGTTGGAGGGTCAACTCGACAGGCTAGGAGGAAGTCAAATCACATTGTGCTTAGATTGGTTATATCCCTGGTCAAGGCCTCATGACGACTATTGTAAATGATTGTCCGGATTATTTGAAGAACTTGTTGGCTGACCTCTGCTTGCCTCCAATTTCTTTCTACATCGGTGATTTGCGGACCGATATACAGAGGACAGCCAAGAAGGGCATCTATCACTCCGAATCCATGAAGAAACTCCAAAAAGTATAGTTCCAGTATTTTGGCAACTTTGCAATCCACGGTCTTTGACTCTTCATAACTCGTAAAGGCAGGCAGGTCGTTCATGCTTCCAGAAAGTAGAGGATGAATGGTGTAATTGTTGAAAGTATTGTTGATCCCGTTCTTCCACCATGCCTGCTTGCGGATGTTGTGCCAGAGAAGTGGTCTTGTGTGACCCTTTTGAAGAAGATGATGATAGGATGTGTGTAGAAGGGACTGAAGGTGTACACACAAAATCGGGAGTGTTTGGTGGTAATAGGGTGAAAGAGGCTATGTGAAGGGCTTGTGTTTGTATCTTTCGAGTTGAAAGTGAATCGACGCGATACTCTGTATACGTGTCTAGCAGAACAGCTTCTGAACATGTTGTGTTTTCACCAAACTTAGCCGGGATTGGGATTTGCGGACCTTGCTCGGCCATGGCAAGAGACCCAATGATGGTGATGTGAAGATGGAGGAAACCACTGCCATTGTGCTACTCATAGAGGATGTTCTCCTGTAACAAATTCTTTGTGTCCTTTGTGCTAGCTAAGGGAGAAAGTTCCTAAAAACGTTTGCCTCATGGGAGAGACGGCTTGTTCCATTGTTTCCTCGGAATGTGGAGTAGGAAGATGGTTGGTGTCCGATACCTCAAGTTGGAATTGTTGATGTCCCTTTCTTGTGTCCCCAACCTGAAGTGTTGAAGATGCCAGACAAGTGATGATGACATAAGATAGAGGGTAATTGATTGTAGGGGTGAAACCACGTACGCTGATGAAGATAACAGCTTGGGTGCGTGTCTTTGCAAGATTGACAATTGGACCACGCATGTCCTTCTACTGAGTAGATGAAGAAGATGATGGCAGAGGAGCTGCTGATGAAGAAGTGTTGTAAGGGTGAGACCCCACGCACCACCAATTTCAGTGGTGTAGAATGAAGCAAGGGGAAGGAGAGAGCCGACACGGTGCAAGAAATTTGCTACCGGTGTGGGTGCAAGCTGATGCGAACTTGGCACCTAGCTCATGATGATGGCAGATGTAGATGAAACTGATGATGAGGGCAAAAGCTGATGATGATGTTTGTGCATAGGGGAAAGCAGTATGCATTCAGAAGAAAAATCAGTATGGGTCTAGGTCGCCACGCAATGGGCGGTTCAACTAGAAGGATCGTTGTATTGAGCGCATGTTGATGAGAGACGTACTCGATTAATGTGGAAATGGGCAAAGGGGCAGAATCTTGTGAGCTACAGATTAGAGGGATAAAATCTAGCTAGGGGAAGGCGTATGCCAACGCATCACAAAAAATCAATTGTCAGGTTGGATGCAGGCCATTGCGTTATTTGCAACTTGCATGTGCACATCCTTGTGATGGCCACAAATGGTGATGTTTATGATGAAGCATAGGCTGACGACTGATGATAACAATTGGGTGCAAGGATAAACCACATGCGCTTCAAAATGCTGAAAATGAGGATGACAAAGATGTTGCGGATGATGATGATGAAGTAGAAAAGAGGAGGATCATGCAAAGTTGTTAGAGCAAATGTGGATGAAGCGAATGTGTGGCGAATCGGGTAGATGAGTGGTAGATGAAGAAAGATGAGAACGTTGGAGTTTAGGCTGATGAGGAGGAGAGCAGCCATCTTGAGGAGGAGGAAATGTTGAAGCCAAGGGATGCATGGAGGAAGACTGATGTGACACAAAAGGGCCTCTGGTGTTAGGAGAGTGACGGCTTCTACCCTAGTTTGCCTGAGACCAACGGATGGGAATACTTGGGCAGGCTGATATCCTAACAACAAGGGGGAGTTTGATGTAGTGAGGGCAGTTTGAGAGATGGAGAGACGTACGCAGGTGTTAGGAAAGTGACGCCTTGTCCCCCCAGTTGGCTCAAAATGCAGGACCAGTAAGACGAGTGGTTTCCAATATCTTGATGGTTGACGGACCTCTACTACTGCTAAGGACAAGGAAGAGTAATGAAAGAAAGTGGTTGGAAGAGGTTAGGATGGAGATTGTGCTATGGGAGATGGATGCAATGAAAAAAAGGTAATAAAATCACACAGTCAATATAGTCCTCCAGAGAAGCATTGAGGGAGGCAAGCTGAATACATCTACACAAAAAGTGGTTGGTTTTGAGTAGATACAGGGAGAGAGACAAAGATAGCAAGGCGGCAGATGGCTTTAGTGAAGGTTGCGCCAGAAGGTATCACGTGAACAGCTTTCAACTAGTGGTGACAGAGAGGCATTGGAAACTGCCACGGGCGTGATCTTGGTCGCTGGGCTTAGTTTCAGTACTAAGGACCACCAAGGCTGTAACAAGTGTAAGGGCAATACTGATGTCAGCTACGAGTGAAGCAAAAAGGTGCAATGTGGCAATGGTGAAGGCGAGGAAGTGACATCGAGGTAAGGAGGTACTGGGTGATGGCATTCAATGCTCTCATGTCAAAAGCATATAGAAGAAAAGCGAGTTGTCAGACATGGAAATCCCAATGGAAGCAAAGAGCAATGTTGGGAGTTAGTCGGAAACCGAGAATGAGAGGGCTATGAAGGTTGACCACAGAGTTTAATAAGAGACTAGAGACGAGTGAGAGCAATTTTGAAGTGGAGCATACATTTGATAGATGAGTCAAGATGAGAGAAGGAGCAAGAGGGACATATCACAGACAGGGATTGGATGTTGAGGACAGAATAAGCGTTGAGAAAGACGAGCTGAGACATGGCTGCAAACCCGTAAATCCAAAGGTGAACATGATGAGAAGAACAGTTCTAGGTTAAAATCAAGGGAATGAACATCCTCGATATAAACAGGATGTATAGGACAATCAAGGAAAGCAACATCTTCTTTTCGCTAGCCGAACGTGGTCGACACATGTCACATTTTTCGGGAATATCTTGACTATTAGTGGAACGGTCACAAAACCAACGAGCCATTGGTCTAGTTTGTTCGAAGATGAGCCAGAACCATTATTGTGAACTTGGAGTGACCTGAGACATTATCTTTGTCGCTGCCAAAATACATAATCTTGTCACACACTTCAACGTTTCGCTTATGCAAAACATCCCTATTCATTTTCGTTTGGCATCCAACTTTCAAAATTCTTTTCAAGAGTTAAAATGCAAATGGAAATACGTATGTGAACACTAAAGTGATCTCTCACACCAAGGGACATACATAACTATACAACACACATATATGTACGTAAAATATACACTTACTAACCACACAGTGATACGCTACCCCATACACTTGCCCTAGACACTTATCCCTCCTCCCCCTCCCATCTCTGCATCGGTGATCACTCACACCAAGGAACATAACCAACTATATAAAACACATGTGTATGAAAAGATACACTTATTACCTGCACACTGATACACAAATGCATACACTTGCATTGTACACTTCCCCCTCCCTCCCTATCCAAAAGTGTATGAGGTAAATAGAGTGGGCATTTAATGGAAATTCAAATGAAGAATGGAAAACATCCTACACTTATGTCTCCATTTTCACACCACCAAGCTTAGTGGACCAAGAGACAATTGTCTAGGTAGGAATAAGGGAGTGGGAGGAGGGGACTGAAAAGAAATATGTGTGAGACAAATGTATTCAGCAATGTACTTGAACAAAGAAATATGTATGAGACAAATGTATTTGACAATTTACTAACAGTCAAGTGCACAATGAAAATTAAAATACATTATTATACATTAACATGATCACTCGCACCAAGAATAATATGCAACCATAGAGTACACGTGCATGAAAACAATACATTTAGAACGGGACCAGTGATACTCCCCAATACACTTGCCCCATACATGTTTCCCTCCTCCCTCTCCTTCCTCGCTCCCCATGAGTGATCACTCACACCAAGAAACATATCTTATTATACAATATGCATGTGTATAAAAACGATACACTTACTACCCACAAAATGATACACTACCCCATACACTTATCCCATACATTTTTCTTTCACTTTCCACCCCCCATTGTAAAAGTGTATTAGGCAAGTGTATTGCTTTGTGAACAGAAATTCTATTGATGTTTTGAAAGATCAAATTCATGTAACCTTATGTACACTTATGTATCCATTTCTGACACCACCAGGATCGGTGGAAAAGAGAGAAAAGTGTGTAGATAGGTGTTAAGGGACATGGGGATGGAGGCACTAAGGGAAACTACGTATGAGACATTTTTATTGGACAATGTAATTGCACAAAAAATCACAATGCAAATGAAAATAACTTTCCGTACATTGAAATTCCCACTCACACTAAGGATTTCATCCAATTATACTATACATGTGTGTACAAAAGAAATCCACTTAATACGCAAATAGTGATACACGACCTCATATACTTTCCCCATACACTTTCCCCTCCCCTCCTCCCTTCCCCTCTCCCAACCAGTGATAAATCACACCAAAGAACATATCCAATTATACATATGTGCATGAAAATGATACACCTACTACCCAGATAGTGATACAGTATCTGATTCACTTGCCCAATAAACTTTCCCCTCCTCCCCATTCCCCCCATCCAAAAGTATATGGGGTAAGTGTATTTTGTAGTAAACTGAATTTCTAGTGAAGTCTAAAAAAAACTGTGCACTTATGTATCCAATTTTGACACCACCAAGCTTAATGGACAAAGTGACAAGTGTGTAGGTAAGGATACGGGAATAAGGGAGGGAGGGTATGGAGGGAAATATGTATGAGAAAAATGTATTGGACGATGTAATTGTACTCAAGTATACAATGCAAATAAAAATACATTAGTGTTATCTAATTTGGTCACTCAAACCAAGAAAACTATCCAAATATACAATACACATGTCCATGCGAACATTACACTTACTAGTTGAAGAGTGATACACTACCCCATACACTTGTGCCATACACATTTCCCCCCTTACCACCCCCTCCCACTCTCCCCATCAGTGATCACTCGCACAAAAGAACATATCCAAATACACAATACAATATTCTTAAAACAATGATACAGCTACAACCCACGCGGTAATACACTATCCCATACACTTCATTGTACATTTTCTTCCTCCTCCCCTCCCATCTTTAACAGTGTATGAGGAAAGTGTATTGGGTATTGAAAAATATTTATAGTGAAGTCTTGAGATAAATGTACACTTGTGTATCCATTTTTACACAACTAGGCTTTCTCGAATGAGATACAAGAGTAATGGTGATGGAGAAGGAAAAAAGGGGTGACTTTCGGACATATGCATGACACAAATGTATTCAACAGTGTACTTGCACACAAGTGCATGGTGCAATTGAAAATAAATAAATGTACACTAAAATGATCACTCACAACAAGGAACACATCCAACTAAGTGATACACATGTGAATGAAAGTGATACAATTACTATATACACAGGGATACATTGCCCCATCTACTTGCCCCATACACTTCCAACTCCCTCACTCCTTCCCCTCTGCCCACTAGTGATCACTCACACAAAGGAACATATCCATTTATGAAATACGCTTGTATGAAAATAAAACACTTACTACTAGCAAAGTGATACACTACCCCATACACTTGCCCCATATAATTTCCCCTCTCCCCTCCCCCTCCCCATCCTTGATCAATCACACCTAGGAACATATCCAAGTAAAAAAATAAACATTTGTATGAAAACAATACACTTTGTACCAAGACAATGATACACCAGCCCATACACTTGCCCCATACACTTTCTCCTCCTCCCCCCGTCCTCTCCAAATTAGTGATCACTCACATTGTGGAAAATTTCCAATCATATAATAAACATGTGTATGAAATGATACACTTATTACTAGAACATTGATACACCACCACATACACTTTCTCCTCATCCCCCTCCCTCTCCCCATCAGTAATCACTCACACCTCGGAACATATCCAACTACACAATAAACATGTGTATGAAAATGATACACTTACAACAAAAGCATTACTACCTTACTCCATACACTTGTCTCTTGCACTTTCTCCTCCTCCTCCTCCTCCTCCCCCTCCTCTCAGCTCCCCATCAATGATGAATCACACCAAGAAACAAACCAAGCTATAAAATACACGTGTATGAATTCAATACACTTACTACCAAGACATTTAAACACTATCCTATGTATTTTCTCCATACACTTTCCCCTCCTCCACCCCCCTCCACCCATCAGTAATGACACACAAATGAACATATCCAACTATGCGTGACACATGTGTATGAAAACGGTACACTTACTACTAGGACAGTAATACAATATCCCATACACTTACCCCATACTCTTTCCCCTCCTCCCCCCGCTTTCCCCATCAATGATCAGTTACACCAAGGAACACATCCAAAGATACAATACAAATTTGTATGAATACATTGCACTTACTATCCGAACAGTGATACACTACCCCATACACTTACACCATACAATTTCCCCTCCTCCCTCCCCCCTCACTCTCCCTATGAGTGATCACTCACACCCAGGAACATATCCAAATATACAATATACATGTGTATGAAAAAAATACACTTACAACCAGAACAATAATACACAGCCGCATGAGCTTTCCCCATACACTTCCTCCCCCATTTCCCCTCCTTTCCCCATCAATAATCAATCACACAACTACACTTCCGATTATATAATGCACATGTATAAATAGATTAGACATACTTCTTGGACAATGATACACTACTCCATTCACTTTTCCTATAAACGTACCCCTCCTCCTCCCCTCCTCCCCCTCCCCCCATAAGGAATCCTCCAAGAAACTACCATGACAACACGTGTAGGCTAATATAGAAGTCCACATGTGTATTAAAGGACCAATCAACTATATCTTATGATGTCACAAAAGCAAGATGCGACCAGAAAAAATAGAATAAAAGAATAACATAAATTCTTGAAAACTGTACTTGTATTTGATATGATATTTCGCCACAAATAATACAAGATATGATTCATTTCAAGGAGAGATGGTTCCATGGAACATTTAAAGATAAAACCAAATTTAAATTTCAATACAAACCTTCATTTATACCATACGTACAACATAAACGATCATCCTACAAGTGTGTTTTTAACTTAATAATGTTCCTACATGCCTCCACTGAGAACAATATAATCAGACTATGTGAGGCAAAGAATCACCAGAAAGAGTGAATTAAATCCATATTTTCAGAACCGTATGAAAAGAAAAATTGCTTTCCCCATAGCTTGGCAAATGAGCCCATCTTCCATAAAAATTAGATCTTTGATAATTCCTCATGGGTGATATAAGTAAACCTCTTTTTCATAAAAGAAACCATTTAAAAATGAAGCAACTATTAAATCACAAAACACTTGCTTGTGATGACATTGAAGTGAAGACTCCTAACTTCAAGTCAACAAGTCCACAGCATCTAGTGGATATTTGTATCATTATAGTCTTAGAAAGACATAATTTAGAATTTCCAATCATTTGAAGCTCTACATGTTGTCCATCTCCAGTCCAAAGAATTTGAGAAATGCACATGTACCATCCTAAACGACTTTGAAGAAATAAAAATTTTGAAAAAATGCTTATATGTACAAAATTCACCTCATTTACCATGTTAGCTACATCCATATCTTCAACCACATTCAAAAGGCTTACTACTACCTTTGGCTTGAGTTATCACTAAACCAGTTCTGAGAAATCGATACAACCAAACCTTTTCTAGTGGCATAGTCATAGAATAGGAAGAATTTGTGGCCATAATAAGCAATAGATGAAAAATTTGAATTTATGGAGACATATAACAATGATATGTCGTTGTAGCTTGCCTCTATAAATACTTTCTCAAACAACTTAATGCATCAATGGAGTAGCTTAGAATTCACATGTGCAAGAATTAGTGCTCATGAGAGGAACAAATTTATCTTAAATGAACCTCAAAAAAAGATAACACTGCATCAAAACTTTGTGTCTTACAAATTGTATAGTGCTTTTGCTACAGATTGTTTTCACACATTTTGAGGTGTTAAAAACCATTAACATCAACAAGGAAAAGAAGAAAGGAAACCTTACCACTTTGCTTTTATGTAGCACCACACTTAGATAATGGTCTTATCAAGAACTAGTTTCCATGAAAGCAAGAGACTTGTGAAGCCATTTCTACATCTGATGAACTCGTTCCTTCACAGGAAACTGCAAGCGGCTACTTCCTTAGTATGTAAATGAGAGTTGGCAAGATTATTTGATTCCATTCAAAGATCACAACACATCTGTGCTTGTTGTTCCCACATATTTTGGAAAGATAAACTAATATTATTGTGCACAATCAAGATTTAACATATTTCTTAATAGACTTATGTAGTTTATTACACAATCTTTTCTAAGACATGATAACGAGCGGTTTCATCGCCCCCAACAAAGTATGTTTTCACAATAATAACATAAAATGTGAAATCAATTTAGCAACAACAATACTTTGCCTTCAAGACAACCCTCCACAAATCCTCCAAGGATGTGATCAGTTTAATAACGCTTACTACAATGCTCAGGTGCATGAATCCAATAGGTGGTGATTCTGGAGCCACAATTCTTATTGTGGAAAGGAACGTTATATTCCATGGAGATCTCCACTCAAGGAGATTTTAGTCATCAATAAGAAGAAAAAAGGAGGGGAAAGTGAAAGGGAAAGGTTCATGCCATATCTTGTACAACGTTTTTCAGCAACAAAAACATGAAAAAAAGGTGGGGAAGTCGGAATAAAAGACAGGGGATTCAGAAAAAGAAGAGGGAATGGTTTAGACTGAAAAGTTATTTTTGGATTGAACAGATATGTGCTAACTTAATGCGCATCTAAATGACTAAAAACATTACAAAGTTGATTGAGGGGTGTGAGGATAACCACTTGCTTATGCTATTACAAGTGCTACTAGACAGTTATAAATGTCACAAAACATTACGTGCACTTCTGGATGGAGGAAAATCTTACACCTTTGCTAAAAATCACATGGTTTGAATAATTACCATGAATGTTTACAGGAAAAACGTTTATTAAACAGCCACAAATATGTTGCCTACATAAACCATTGTGATTGTATAGGTATAGGTTCTTGCCCTATGAGTGACCACAACCTCAAGGAAGACTTCTTGTACCAACAACGTTTCCATATCAACTCATCCATCGACGTGGCCAACATCAGCACAGAATCTAGTGGTAGGTATGGAAGGTATCAAAGAGGAAGTAGTAGAGGAAGTTACAAAAACATAATATGACAATGTTTGTGGATGTAGTGAAATTATTCTTAAATCAAGGAGCTTACGCATGGCTAGTCCACATGGAATCCGCATGGAGGGTGAAATTATGATAAAATATGTAGCAGACTCAAGAGCCTCGTCAACCTCAACACTTGCAAAGTCTCAAACCCTACTGAACAAATTTATACCACATTTTTTTAGCTATGGGTAGGAGTTTTCTTCATGAAATGTAGTGAGATTACCCTCATAATGTAATGTATACAAAACAATCTACCTTATGTCGGGCAACAAACTGATATGTCAAGGGGACCTATCAAATGAGCAACCACCAATTGACTAGGCTGAAATATCAAGGGGAAAAAATGTTGGAGCACGATCCTATTCGCCCTTCTACGTAACCATACGTAGGCCTAAGGCATTTTACCACAACGATATGCCATGAAGTATTGTTTTGTGTTTGGAATATGAGGTGTTTAATGACGTTGCAATCAAGAATTGCTATCCTCTTTTATGAGAGGATGCACCTTTTGACCAATTCTTTGGAGGGAATTTTCACCAAAATTTACATGCAAAGCGGTTATTACAAAATCAGAAAAATAGATGAGTAAATTAAAGTTAAAAATGAATTATATTAAAATTGATTACATATTCATGTCATTTTGAGTCAAAAATTCCAAAACATCATTCATGTTCGTAACTAACAACATCTTTTGATCCTATGTTTATGCATATTCTTTCTTCCTTAACAACATCTTGATGTACATTAGCACGTCAGAATAACACAATGAGAACCTCGAAAAAGCCCTCAAATCATATGAAAAGAGAATGTTTTTGCAGAAAAATTGAAGAAAAACTTTGGACGAGGTAGATTCAATCAAAGACAAATCCCTTTATACACACTATAAGAAGTGTGTTTGAGGTGATTTGGTAAAAAATGATGGTTCTTGAAAACTAATTACTAGTTAAAAATGTTGAATGGGTTGACATACAGGAGGGTTTGTAGATAGTGGGAGGGGATGTGTGCCATGAAAGTGTTTATGGGGGGTACATAAAGAGGTGTATGAATTTCCAAGGGTTCTTTTCGTACAAATATAAACCATTGTGGTGAACACCGTGGTTTAATAGAAAGGTGATGGGAGGGAAAATGATTATGGTGAAGTACACATGGGGACTGAATGTGAAGATGTATAAATCTTTGATTTTTGTGTAAGTGAAATCATGATACTATAATTTTTGGAAACTTCCAAGGGTGGTGGGAGGTGTGACTTATGGGGGAGCATGGTGATTTCGGGGAGTGAATCTTAAGGTGTAAATTCCAAAGTTTTCATTTAATTTTGAAATCGAACAAAGATTAAAAAACATTGTCTCTCATTGTTATTAATATTATATAAAGTAATATTATGGTGTTCATTAAATTTCAATTTTTATGTGTGCATGGCTATATGTATGTAAGATGGCTAGAGGAAGGGGTATAATTAGCACGTGTATGTGGAGGTGTTCAAACAAAGGAATGGGTTAAAGGTATTAATTTTCCTTAGGGTACAATATTGTATGTGTAGGTACATATGACGGGTCGTGAGGTGAAAGTGGATGTGTGGAGTGAGCTTGGAGCTCGATAACAGAGTGTGGGTTGTTTGCATAAGGGTGTGTACCTATGTGTAATATTATGAGGTATATGATCAAATGAGTGTATTATGTTTGAAACTATGCACTATTTTTACACTTTCGTACTTTAGCGGTAAGGATGTGGATGGGTGGCTTGTTTAGGGATAAATGCAAGGTCAAATTGTACGTTGTGAGTGTATATGAAGGTGTACAAATGAGTGAGTCTTTTGAGGATGGAAACCTCCACTGGTGTATGATTTTGTGTACTGGTGTCTCGTACGATTCAAGGTACGTAAGATTGAAGGGATGTGAGGTGATAATGAATGTGAAAAATATAAGTAAAGATGAATAAAAGACGAGAGTGGTTTGAAAGAAGATGAGCATTAGTGTACATGTGTATAAGTTGGCAAAAACAAGACCAATTGTTCCCATTTTATCTTGGGCAAGACATTTGAGGATAACAGAAAATACCTCTATTCTAACCTTTGAAGTTTGTTTTACATTATAATAACAGAAAATAACATGAAAATGTAAGACACTTACCTGAAACTATAATTTCATTAATCATTTCATACTTCTAACCTTCCTCCTACATTTTTCCCAAACATTGCTTCAAAACAATTTTGATGCACAGCACCTTTTGACACTCATACCCCTATAGCAAAACTCAAGTAATCAACTTTTTTCTCGAACAATAACACCACTTAACAAGCAAGTTTGCAACCGTCTGGTAGTTAGCTCACCCTAAGAGCTCTTGACAATTTCTTTGATAAGAAAACAATTCTGAAATGCTAGTTTCTTTTCCAACTGACTCAGCTCCCCCTCCAACGACCCCATGCGTTTATTCAATGCAAAGGTCTTACGTTTCTTTGCTTTCCACAATTGGATGTTGACTAGTCTTTGGAGACTAACATTAGAATTGGATGATTCATTATTTTGTTGGCTAGAGACCTTCGAAGGAGCTCTGGAGTGATCCAAACGCTTTACTTATTGAATGAGATTGTTCACAACTGACATCCATCTATAGGCATTGACCATCTATCCAGATTCATCTAAACTGTGCATTAGCCTATACAGTAGTGTACATCTTTTGGTCACTTGTGTGGTATGTATTGTATGCTTTTGCGTTCACTCGCCACATGCTCACCTCAACTTGAGGAGGTAGGTGAAGGGCATGTTAAACCCACAATCGTTTTCCCCTTCCGCAACCACTCAAGTGTGAGGAGTGTGAGCATGTGAGGAGTGCATGTAAAAAGTGTACCGTCTGTGCTTATGATTTCTACCGATTAGTACACATGTATACAAAAGGCATTTTCTAGAGAATCCTTGGAATAAAATGAACTACGACACACCTGTGCCATATAACCGCACAATGTGTTTTACACATACTGATAAACTTCACACCCAAATTTAAGGATTTAAGAGGGTGAGGGAGGAGGGGCCGATGTTTAGGAGAGAAATATGGAACATGGCTTGCAATAAAGTACGCTTGTTGATCACCACCTCAAAAAAGATATTGTCTTCTCGCTCTCTTTTTTAATATTGTTTGAACACCCAAGCGTCTTTTAACATGCATCGGTAGTTCTTCTCAAAGCCTTGTGCGAACGTTGAATTCCTTATTCTATGAGCTCTAATGGCAAAGGATTGAAACCATTAAACAATCATGGTTTCATTCATATGAAGTTTGAAAACAAATATACCTGTAAGAGTGAAAATGTTTAACATCTATTTTTTTTTTAAGAATCCTTAAAAAAATTTCCAAAACATTTACTTCCTTTATCCATGTACCAAAAATACAGAGGAAACGTACGTAAGAATATTCTTTAAGAAAATTCCTTTGTAAGGAGTTTTGTATGGAACGTTTTGATTCTTTCTCACATGGTAGGCATTTTTATTAGCCTGTATGGTTATGTACGGTGTTCCCTATTAGAGTATTGCATGAATCTGGTTTGATTCTATTTACATGCTTTGCTCAACATATGATACGTTTTTTAGCCACAATACCAACCACTGAAAAATCAAGATTGTCCCAAAAAAGTGGATACATCCGCTCAATGGTCCACACTTATTAGTGATTGGGTTTTCCAAGTGTTTTTTAGTTTTCAAGTCACAACCATCAAAGTTTCACTTCCTCTAGCTCGTTTAATTCAGAAACATACCAGGTGGAGTTGGGGTGATTGCAAAAAAGGAAAGTATATTTCTTTTGGGAAATGCTTTGATAAAGCACTAGAATTATAATTGGCAGATCCAAGAGTGTACTACGTCATAACCACTCATGCATCTGTTTAAGAAGTTTGATGCTGTCTTCAAGATAAAAGTAGTGAAGAACATGTCACATACATGTCTGGAAACCCATGGAAGAACGATAAAGTAAGAATGAAGGATTAATGCTCCGTATTGCTGGTGGTTATTGTGTTACTTAATTACTTCGCTCAAGAGGTTGTTATTTGAGTAGTCATGAAAACACTCAAATTGGATACTAAAACAAGGATTAGACACACAAGAGGCTATAAGAGTACTATTGGTGAAATATGGTGCCAATTGACATTGAAAACTAGTGCAAGACATGCGATGTGTGCAAAGGCATAACTTGAGATAAACAAAGTCTGCAATTTTTCTTCCATTGCTACCAATCACAAAGTAGCCATGGTCAAACATCTCCATGGACTTTGTGATGGTTTTTCTTATCACAGTCGAGGGGTTTGTTATGATTCTTATGGTGGTCAAACGCTTCTCCAAAATGCTACACTTCATCCAAATAAGCATGAAAATAAACACTTAAGGAAAAACACACTTCTTTCTAAAATAAATTATCTGAATACACGAAATGCCCTCTTCCTTTACCAGCAACATACATGAGATGTTAACAAATACAAAACAGTGGGAGCTCCCACCGTTTATTGGGAGATGACTTGCTATACTACTCAGATCTAACTCTTATTGGTCTTCCATCCTCTTACTATTGGGTAGACCACATGAACCAATCATCTGCTCAAACAACTTCTTCAAACAGTGTACAAGCCACGTGGCAATTAAATGTTGTTGAACCTATAGGACGTTTTGCCTACATAACACATTATGAATTCTACTAAAATTAAAACACATCTTTATAGATGGTTTATAAGCAACATAACCATAATGGACATACAACAATGCAAATTTCATGGCATAAAAGACCACACATCAAGTACTCATTAAGACATAAGAAGTTATAAAGCAAGTAACCAAGGAATAGCAGATTGGAAGAAAATTCAACACTGGTGATTATAGCGTACGCAAGTCGTTAAATGTCAATGTAGAAGGTCAATATGGCACAATTAAAAAGCCTAAGTGGTTGCACCAATTTTCTATTGAAGAGATGTTGTGACTTTCCTTTGTGAAACTTTACCTATTCGACAATTTGGCAATCCACCTTGTTTTCCATGTGAATAAATACAAACTCATCTGGATCCCCAGCAAGCACTTCCCTGGCAAAGATGTGCCTCAACCACCACCACCTACAGAAGTGGATACAAGGATAGACAGCCGAAGATATCCTTCCGATAACCATGGGGTGAATTTATCAAATATCTCATCAAGTGGCAGGGCCACACACATTCCATAGTAATAGGGAGCCCTACAAGAAGCTTAGAGACATCGATGCTCATATTGATGGTTATTTTATCTGACACGTGCCTTCATTCTGTCATGCATCAGGATGTTTTAAGTACTAAGTTTCTGACGTACATGAGTTTGTGCAAGTCTGTGACTTAATGAGTACGCATTTCTGTCATTGCATCCATGAAACACCTAGTGGTGACTCCCAAAATTTTACTCTGATCGACCATGAGTGTTTTGGCCAGCTGCCATGACTTCCAGATTTCATGATTTGTTGAAAACTAAGATAACGTTTTATTTGGGTCAATATAATTGTCTCAAATGGATTGATCTTTTGATACTTTAAGGTCGGCCTGTCAAAAGCGCTAAATATTTAAAAGATGCACCCCGATATCTCTTGAACCTCTCAATTTAATGGCAGAGATTCTAGAATCAGGCTGTCACGACACAACATCACACACGCCGGTTGCCTTTAGCGATCTAGACCTCAAGTAAGCCTCATTTTTTGTTTTTTTACCTTGTATGTGTGCGCTAGAAATTTGACACTTTTTATTGAAGTAAAATTCTTCCTCATTTCAATTTCTGAATTTCCCATTTTCCAAATCGTCTTCGACTTTACAACTTTACCTGTTCACCATCCTCGTTTTGCTCGGTATAGCATGTGCAATAGAGGTGCTTGTTTTTTTTGGGCGGTTATGCCAGATACCAAGGCCGACGCGGGAGACTATGTGCGATGCCGAGACAGTGACTAAAGGTGTACGCATCAGGCGCATTGACAATGTTGTATGCAGCAAACTCGCGGTGTGCTAGTGTTTTGCCAGATGGTTTGCGGCATTAATAATTTCGTAGAACGGGAGGATACGCAAACATTATGTCCAAAGTACGTGCTGTCTATTATTTTTTGGACGAAATACCATTACACCGGAAACCATCGCGAACACGGACATGTGCCTTTCTCGCCTTGTTCATTTCGCACATGTACATCTCGAACGAATGTGTCAAATGGATCCCTAAAGTACCGTGGCGGTCATTTGGAATGTAATGGGGCTTCTATGCAGCGTGGTGGTGCATGAATGTGGTCGACCCGGGAACTTACAATGACGTAAGCCGCCGCACCCGGATTCGAGACCCAACAGTGCTTCAGGCATTTGAGGAAGGCAATTTTGGGATTTTTGACAGACCCACAAAAAAGACGTAGTTGACCCCAGCATGCAGAGTCTAATGTGTGTGTGACCTTTGGATTTTGTGGTACAATATTCTCATACACAAATACATAGAGTTTTCCCAATGCATGTGAAGCCATGTACAAGTAAGCACGAGTACTTACATCGAAATGCCTTTGAGGTGACAACACATTTCGTGACGTAATGAGACCAAATGTGTTGTGTGATGTGTGATTAATGCTTTTTTCTGTATGTAGGGTTGTGGCTGTGAGGTGGTTGTGTCTCAGTGACCTTTTTCGGAGACTTGGAGAGCCTTGGTGGAACATGGTCAACAATTGTGCAATGTGCCGGGTCATTAACCCCTGTATTGTGTCTATAGTACTGGTTGTGAGGTGGTTGTTACTCTGGGAGTTTCATCGGAGACTTTTAGGGTTTAGGGGACGTCATCTCACCAAATGTGTTGTGTGGGCTTTGTTTTATGGGTTTTTTGTATGTATGGTTGTGGCCGTGAGATGCTTGTGTCTCTGTGATATTTTTCGGAGACCGGGAGAGCATTGCTGACACAGGGTCACCAATTGTGCTGTGTGCCGGGTCACAAACGCTTGTATTGTGTCTAGAGTACTGGCTGTGCGGTGGTTGTTACTCGTGGAGTTTTATCGGTGATTTTTAGTGCATTGGTGAACTAATGTCACCAAATGTGTTGGGTGATGCGTCATTCATGGTTCTTTTTCTATGTAGGGTTGTGGCTGTGGGACTTTTTCCAGAGACATGTACTCCCGTGGTGACCTAATGTCACCAGATGAGTTGTGTACTACGTCATTTATACTTGCATTGTGTGTAGGGTAGTGGCTGTGAGGTGCTTGTGTCTCCGACACTTTTTTCGCAGACTTTGAAAGCATTGCTAACACTGGGTCACCTATGAGGGTGGGGCTGGTGTGGGTGAGTATAAACACACCTCACCAGCACTCTTCTCACTTCTCTGTCTCCTTTATGTATGCACTGCCAACATGGAGGTTGCCCAGACCACGCCACAAGCATCTCCACCGTTCATGTTTCCATTCATCATGGGAGCTCTTGCACTTTGGGTACTGGAGTACTACATCAAGCGTGGTTGTGCCCAATGCCATGCTGCAAGGCACGCCTACTTCTATAAGCAAGCGTACAACAAGGGTTACGCTACAGGACGTCGCAAAGGGAAGAAGGATGCAAAGGAAGATGCTGGAGCAAAGAAGAAGCGCCTCAGAATGTGGGGTCTTTTACAGCGTTAGACATTTATAGTACAGTGTGCTTGGAACAAGGGATAGAGACTTTGAAGCCAGAACATTTATTCAAAATGAGCAATCATCATGATCCATCAACTGTACTTCTTCCTTCTCCCTCCTAATGTGCCCCCTTCCCACCCATATTCCTGTCCCTCCTACTCTGCCCCCCCACCCATCTTGCCCTACCCACCAGCTGTGTACTCCCTAATAACCCGCTGTCTAGCCCCGGGTTACGACTCCACCTGCTCCCTCCTCCTCCCACTCCTCTTCCTCACCCTCCTCCTGCTCCTCATCGTCATCAGAGTCAAGGTTGATGACGTCCACGTACTAACGCTCCTCGTTCCGCAATGCTGCAGCCTGGTCTGCAGCATCGCTTGCAGCCATGTCTGCAGCTACTGCTACAGCTGCCGGCCTTGCTGCCCGTACTGCTGCGGCAGACTCTGTAGGGGTTGGGGCGGGCGGGTTAGGGCACCTCCGCCGGGTATGCCGGCGGTGCCCATAGTGCGTGCAGATGCGGTTCGCGCGTTCGCGCGCCCAGCGCTCACGACGAGCGCTTCAGGGGCGTCCACGTCCACGACGTAGGCCAGGAGCATTCCACCCCACTGGCGCATACTGCAGCGTTCGGAAAGTCACTCCGGGGATGATCCCACGGTAAGTCGACTGCCAGGCTGTTGGTACAGAAGTCTTCCGCGTTCAAGCCAGACGACAGGAGCAGTGCACACGCGTGCACACATGGGATCCCAAATTCCTGGAAGTTTCAACAGCTGCACATCCGGCGTGTACAATCGACCGACCGTGGCACCTCGCTTGCGGGTCCACGTACCGTGCTGATGAGCGCAGATGCAGGCGTGACCACATACCCGCGTGACTTGGTCAGATTCGTCAGCAGCCGACCAGCGGCGACTGGTGTGAGCGGGCCGGGGGCGGCAGTGGTGGATGTTCTGCGCTCCTGGAATAGACGATGCGTGTACTTCCAGAGGCTTGCAAAGCAAAAAACCGGGTCTTTCGGGCCTCCCGCAGCCTCGCGTTCAGTGACTCGCTGGCGTTCGAGGTTGTGTGCCCCCCACGCGCTTGCGGGAAATGCAAGCGTGACCAAGTCTCCCGCGGAATGCCGCAGCCTGCTCCATCACCGAGGAGGTAACGCACGGCCCCACTGCTGACGGCACTCAACTGCTCCAGGGCACGATTTCACTCCGCAGCCGTGCGCGCATGGGCGAGCCTCCAAAACTCCTTCGCCGCCACACGACCAAAACGGGTGCGGACGTTCTCCGACAGATGCCATGCACACGCCGCGTGCACCGCAGCGCCCATCTTCGTGGCCACAGCTACGTGAAGCCTGCGCTCTCTGTCACTGATGATGACGGCTCCAGCGTCCGCCGCGGAGGGAAAGGCAGCTGCTACATTCTCTGCAAACCAGGTCCAGTTGTCGGTGTCCTCCGTTGGAACCAGTGCCCATGCGATGGGGAAGGTGTGGTCGTTCCCGTCGAACGCCACGGCGATGAGGAGGACCTGGGAAAACCCGTTTTTGAGGAACGTGCCATCCCAGGCCATGATGCGTCGCGTATGCTCAAAGCCGGTGCGACAGGCCCCCGGCGCACAAAACGCACGCTTGAAGCGGCGGTTGGCATCTTCCTCGGCGAAAACGACAGCATTGGGTTCCACTCGCAAAATCTGCAAGGCACAAAACGGCAAAGTCGTTAGAGCCATTGAACACACTTACAACAAGCGACGGCTAAAAAAAAAATGTCAATGGACAGTGCTTACCTCTTCGCACAAGGAGGGGAAGAGTGCCCACGACAGGCTCAGCTCGCCCATGACCCGCTCGCGCGCCACCTTCCGTGCCCGCCACACTGGTGGGTAGCCGACGGACTCGCCAGTGAGGGCGTATAGAACGGCCAGCAACGTTGACACTAACACTATGATGTCCTCCGCGAGAGTGCCCTGGACGTGCCGCAAAACCCAACCTGCAGTTCGGGCAGGACTGCCACGCGCATTCCCCGGGCTGCACTTGTGGCCGGACTCAAACTGGTTGACCACAACATTCCCGTAGTGCCGGTTGTAGGATGCCCGCATCTGCCACTGACATCCATGGGCCCGCCAGTTGCCGCACCGCATAGTTATCTTGCCAGGCTCGCTCCGCACCCAAGACAGGGGCATGCGGTGCGCAATAGCATAGTCTTCGACTGCATGCCGACAGCCAGTCATGGTCGCAAACGCCATGCCGCCCGGAAAGCGTTCCCCGTCGTCTTCATCTTCCTCACCCGGGTACGGGTCTTCTTCGTCAGAGGATCCTGCAACATGCAGCATAAGGAAGTCTCAGAACAGTAAAACTTTCATGTCACAAAACCCATGAGAAGGTATGTCACGTTCTGTACCGGCACGGGCATGACGTGGCGGACGGACAGCAGGCGGGTCTTCCACGTTGCGGCTTCGTCGCTGCGCAGATCCGCGGGCGCCATTCGAAGCGGCATTCATAGCGTTCAGCAAGTTGAGAGGCTCGCCGACACGTCTACCAACACTGGAGCCCACTGGTTGAATTCTAGGTCCGCCCGGCCGACGACGAGGCGATCGACTAACGTTCAAGGCACGGAAGACAGCATACGACTGGTACTGCTGGGCAACACTCCGGGCTTGCGTGTACGACTCCATGCCGTTGGGTACACTCCCGCAATGTTCACAGTTCGCCGCTTTTTACTTGACACACTCACCTTCGACATTGGAGCACGGCTCCACAACGGCAAGCCCGCAGTCCACCCACGGCATACGGAGGAGGCCGCTCGGTGCAAAGGACGACGCGCACTGCCGATGTGCTCCATGCGCTGGTACGTGCACGGCGGGAGGCGCAGGAGGCCAAGGGCTGTGGAGAGGATTAGGAGGCTGTTCATTAGCTACGCACGTTGACAATTGCGTACTGTCAATGGCGGTCGTACAGTTGTTAGAGTGTTGGTTAGGAGGGGTGTCACTCTCATTGACTTGAAACCCTAGTTGCGTCGACGTCGGCGGCTCACCGCGGTTGTCCATCGGAGACACCCTACCGATTGTAGCTGGTAGATACATCAGCACATGGTACGCGTTTGGTGTGGTTGGGTGTTTGTTCACAGATATCGATGTGTTGAATGACACACATGGAATAAAAGTCGCAAACCCTCAATATTGCAGTGAATTTTGTTACACTGTAAAATTCTCTCACGAAGGTCATTGTCAAGAATTATTGGGTCACGTACGGGGCGCAACCAGAAAGGCGGGAAAGGTAAATGGCGAAAAACAGAACCGTGAGTTATGCGCACTACCGCGCGGGTACAAATCATCCGGACGTACAGGCAAACGGTGAAAATCCTGCGCGCCGCGTGACAGCTGGAAATTATGAGCGACCGCCACGGCGACGCAGACAAGACGTAGGTGCGTCAGGTTATTGCAACAGGACGTGTAGAAAGCATCCTGACGGAGGTGCGGTGCAAAGAACCCCTGGTATGTGGGAAATTCCCCGTTTTTTTTTCTCCAAGAAGGACGGGTTTGGGACGTCTTTATCGTTAGCGCATCCGAAATGTTTTTCGGAGCAGAAGAGCCATGACCGATATTCGAAGACAACTAGCTTGACCACGTCAGATCGTTCTTGTACTCGACTCGGCTTTGAATATGTAGCATACTTATGCGGTGTTCCGCAACGTTTTTTTGGGTATCTTGTATCTGCCGCCAATGACGTGGCAGGTCCGTTTCAGGCAGATTTTGACACATTTCTGGTTCGGCACTCTACATCTGTATCGTGCGTGTTTTCTGGTTGTATATTGTTGTGGAGCGAGTCCCGCCCAGTACCTCCACGACAGATTCCCACGACAAAATGTCAGGGTCGGTAGCGAAACCTATTATGTATCGATACATTTATCGACTTTTCGTTTTCCGCCACTTTGATCCTGTCAGTTTCCTATGGCGAAGATTGACGTAACCTCACCTATCGGACGACGGCAGTACAATCTTGAAGATTTGCAAGTTTTCAGCAGCTGTCGCGCAGAACCTCTTACCGCGATCTCGAGTGACGAAGGCCGGAGGTTGCGGGGTTGATTCCCGCAGCAATGATTACAAGCCCGAAGCATTTTTGCCATGTCGTCGTGGCCATCCTTTGCCATGGCTGCCGCCCAGATAAGAAGCGCGTAGATACATTTTTCTAAAAGAGCGCCCACAACATTTTTTTGGCAGGAGGGAACAGGTTCGACGCCGCTCGATACAAAAAAAAATGCTGCGGAACACCGCATTAATAACCGCAAATTGCACATGCCATTTAACGTACCGGATTTTCCCGGTAATGATACGATATGTTGCTGCCGTCTAATTATACGAGCCACGGTCGATCTTACTGTCGGACTTCTTCGGAGACGCCCAAATCATCATGCATGCGAGCACCCCCGCATCCAAGAATGCACAGCTTCATCCGCGTCAGGTTTCCGCAACCAAGTGTAGAAACGTGACTCACAACTATGGCGACTTGAGCCGCGTCACCAGTCGGAATGGGCTCACGGCCAAGTCCTCGAAGACATGGATATGAGCTTTTGCAAAACAAATCCAACTCCGCAAACCCAGCGAGTACTAGGATAAAAAACAAGGAGTTGAACCTGCGAACCTGACAGTTTGCAATAGAGTCCTCGCCTCAAAGAAAGCCCTCTACGAACAGAAGAAACGAACTATGCACTGCCAATCCAACGTCAGAAAGCAACAAAATGGGCCTCGCCAGGTGGCCTTATATCTGAGTTCCAGAGTAGCCTTTCACTGAACGCGTAGACAAAAGCAATTAAGCCAAACCTAGATCAAAATCTGAAGCAACAGTTGTCAAAACAAGTATAAAAGTATATTTGAATGAAAGAAATGGGTATATCAGTTATTCTAAAGAAAACTTTTTATGCATAACCACGTTTACAATAAGTATAAATCATCATCCACGGTTCGAATAGATTTTATTTTCCTTTCACAGACACGGATGGAATTCATCAAATCAGTTTAACTAAGAAGATAAAAAAATGAACCAAAGGTTTTAGTTAAGGTTATCACATTTAAGATTTCAAAGAACAGGGAAATAATACACAATGAACGAATTTGTTTCTGAGATTTTTAAAATACAACAACTATCTCAATTTATTAAGTATTATAAACATAAAATGTTTCAACATGCTTTCTTCATCTAGCCTAAAAAATTACTCGAACACTAGAAAGATGTGGATTTAACCATTACAAAATTGGTCAATAAAGATTAAATGATAAATTAATTTCTTAAATATTAATAATAATTACATGTTCATAATGACAATATTGAAATTCATCCAAAAAACGGAAAGTATGTTTTGAACAATATTAAACATTTGTTCAATATATGTATCCAAATTTAAATTTCAATTTACAAATAGGTATATCTATTTAAAATTCTTAAACTACGAGTATGATTATACCTATATCTATATCTACATATATATCTTATACTATGGATATAGGGTAAGAAAAGGATATCGAAATACATATGGATACGGATATAGATATAGATATGTATGAAGATAAATATATATATATAGATAAAAAATACAAATAGATATAGCTATAGATATAGATAAATATATAGATATAGATATAGGTGTAGATATAGATATAGATATAGATATAGATAAAGATATAGATATAGATATAGATATAGATATAGATAAAGATATAGATATAGATATAGATATAGATAT
>SZWC01019322.1:26683-40321 GCA_023375785.1 Penium margaritaceum | reverse complement strand
ACATAAGCAATGAAAACCAAACGTCGAATTCTGCAATACATTCATTTTGACTGGACTGGACATGACTGGATTGGTAGGGACTAGACAGGAAGGAGGAACTTCATTGTACTTCATAGACTTGACTCGGATGGACTTCACTGGGTTCCGTGCACTGCACCAGATTGCCAAGGAAAGCAGCTGCAAACACTGGTCATAACTACTCATCATCACTGCTAATGATCTCAACATCGCTAGCCATGCCAGCTTCACGCGCAGCTACTGCAGCAGCTGCTGCCTCCGAAGGACCAACGGCAGGTGGGTTGCGGCACGAGCGGCGACTGTGGCCACGCTCCCCACAGTTGAGGCAGATGATGCTGGCACGGCGACGCCTTGTACGCTCCTGCCGCACCGTGCGTGGACGGCCACGGCCGCGTCGCTCGCCGGGAGGGTTGAAGCCTTGGAGTGTGTACTGCAGCGTACGGAGGTTGATGCTTGGCATGGCTCCGCGGTACATGCGACGCACGTACATGTTGGTCAACGCAGGATGGATGTAGTTTTCAGGGTTGTTGCCTCGGCGGAGCAACACTGCGCACGCATGGTGGCACGGCATCTGAAACTCTTGGAATTCCCCACAGCTGCAGGTTCTTGCAGTGCAGTCGACATGGCGCTCGTTTGTGCCAGCAGCTCCTTGCACAACACCGGCCATGTCTGAGCTGAGACGTGCACGGTACCCACGAGACTTGACTGTGGTTGTGAGGAGCCGTGCATTTGGGCCCGATGCAAGCCGCGAGCGCGTAGTGGAGGCCTCTTCACGACGCCGCAGAACAAGCTCCTGCACCAGTGGGTAGATCCCTGCCCAGGCAAAGAAGGGGTACTGTTTGCGAGTCTGTCACAGCCTGTTGTTGAAGGACTCCGCTGCGTTTGAAGTGTCGTGGCCTCCACGGGCGGCTGGGACAAAAAGACGTGCCCAGCACTCGCGTGGAATCCCACCTTCACCCGTCAGTGGGTCTCCAAGCAGGTAGGAATACGCCCGCTCGTTCGTCACACGCAGCATGAAGACCTGACGATCCCACTCTGCCTGCGTGCTTGCACGTGCAAGGCGCCAGAAGGATTCCTTCACGGCACCCCCAAAGTGCGTGCCCACGTTCTCTGAGAGATGCCACAGACAGTACGTATGCACAGCTCCAGGCAACTGCGACGCCACAGCATTGATCAGCCCACGCTCTCGGTCAGAGATGATGACCGTACCGTGCTGTGCTGCTGTTGGAAACGCACGTCGCAGTTGGTCACAGAACCAAGTCCAGTTGTCACCGTCCTCAGTCGGCATGATCGCCCAGCAGATCGGCAAGAAGTGGTCGTTCCCATCGAATGTCGATGCGATGAGGAGAACCTGCGAGTATCCGTTGCGGAGGAATGTGCCGTCCATCGTTATTATCCGCCGTGAGTACTCGAACCCTCCGTGGCAGGCCCCAGGTGCATAAAAGGCACGCTTGAAGCGATGATCTTCGTCCTCCTCCGCAACTCCATGTCCATGCGGGTCGAGGCGGGCCATCTGAAAAGTACACCATGCAACCACGAGTCATTCGGTGATACAACCAACAAAGGTTGTAACAAACGTATAGGTAGGGGCTGGGCTGCACTTGCAACAAAGGTATAAACGAATGTATAAAATGATAGCTCGTTGAACGAACCGGCGAATCAACCTGCCAACCAATTAACCAACCAAACAAAACCCAACTAACCAACAAACTAGCCTGTTGCGATCGACTCGTACCTCGTTGATCCACGATGGGAAAAGCGCCCAGCTGAGATCGCGGTCTCCAATGATGGACGTGACCAGCTGGTTCTTGGCGCGCCACATGGTTTCGTACGCCACGTTCTCCCCCGTGGTACCCCGGACCACGGTCTGAAGTGCTTCAATGGTCAGCGTCAAACAAGTGTCAAGGTGTGGACGGATATGCCTCAGCACCCAGGCCACTCTGCGCGCAGGGCTCCCACGAAGGTCGCCTGCAACACAAAGGTGGCCGTCGGTGAAAGACGTAATACGGATATGGCCTTTCTTTTTCTGAAATCGTGCGCGCACAACCCACGGACACCCATGCTCCCGCCAGTGTCTGCATTTCACCATCAGGCGGGTTGGAGAGCTGTGGACCCATGCAACTGTCATCCTTTGTCCCACGGCATAGTCTTCGATCGCCTGTCGACACCTGATCATGGTTGAAAAAATCAAGCCAACCCCAAATGGGCGCGTCCGCGCTGGCTCAGCATCGTCCTCGCTGGAACCTGGAGATAAATGACAGGTGTGGAAATGAACGGCATGAGCAACGCCAGCATTCAAGCAGGCAAGCATGCAGCAAAATAACGAACCATGTAGGAGACTTGCCAGCCAACCAACCACTCAACCATCCAGCCATCCAACCAACCCACCATCCAACAAACCAACGACCCAACCAACAAACCAACCAACCAACCCAATGAACCATCCAGCCAACCAACCTACCAGCCAAACAACCACTAATACAACTAAACAAGGAAACTAAGGCCAGGAAAGCAAATGAAGAGCAACTCCAGCAGCCAACCAGGCAACCAGGAAACATTCGAACGAACCAGCCAACAAAAAGGACCAACTGGAATGGCAACCAACCAACCAAAAAAACAACAAGCGAACCTGTCAGACATGCCAGCCAGCCAATGAACCAATCAACCAATGTAACCAGCAACCCAACCAGCCAACGCTTGATCCAACCAACCAACCAACCAAGCAACGAACCAACCTGCCAAGCTGTGAACCAACCAGCCAACCTGCCAGACAACCAACAACCAAAACAGGCAACAAACCAACAACCCAACCAACCTGCCAACTAACCAACCAACACACCAGCCAAGCCAACCAGCCAACAAAACAGCCAACCTTCTAGACAACCAACAAATCAACCAACCAAGCTGCCAACCAACCAACCTGCCAACCAAGCAACCAACCCACCAACCTGCCAACCAAGCAACCAACCAACCTGCCAACCAAGCAACCTACCAACCTGCCAACCAAGCAACCAACCAACCAACCAACCAACCTGCTAGACAACCAACAAATCAACCAACCAATCTGGTAGGCAACCAACAAATCAACCAACCAATCTGGTAGGCAACCAACAAATCAACCAACCAATCTGGTAGGCAACCAACAAATCAACCAACCAATCTGGTAGGCAACCAACAAATCAACCAACCAATCTGGTAGGCAACCAACAAATCAACCAACCAATCTGGTAGGCAACCAACAAATCAACCAACCAATCTGGTAGGCAACCAACAAATCAACCAACCAATCTGGTAGGCAACCAACAAATCAACCAACCAATCTGGTAGGCAACCAACAAATCAACCAACCAATCTGGTAGGCAACCAACAAATCAACCAACCAATCTGGTAGGCAACCAACAAATCAACCAACCAATCTGGTAGGCAACCAACAAATCAACCAACCAATCTGGTAGGCAACCAACAAATCAACCAACCAATCTGGTAGGCAACCAACAAATCAACCAACCAATCTGGTAGGCAACCAACAAATCAACCAACCAATCTGGTAGGCAACCAACAAATCAACCAACCAATCTGGTAGGCAACCAACAAATCAACCAACCAATCTGGTAGGCAACCAACAAATCAACCAACCAATCTGGTAGGCAACCAACAAATCAACCAACCAATCTGGTAGGCAACCAACAAATCAACCAACCAATCTGGTAGGCAACCAACAAATCAACCAACCAATCTGGTAGGCAACCAACAAATCAACCAACCAATCTGGTAGGCAACCAACAAATCAACCAACCAATCTGGTAGGCAACCAACAAATCAACCAACCAATCTGGTAGGCAACCAACAAATCAACCAACCAATCTGGTAGGCAACCAACAAATCAACCAACCAATCTGGTAGGCAACCAACAAATCAACCAACCAATCTGGTAGGCAACCAACAAATCAACCAACCAATCTGGTAGGCAACCAACAAATCAACCAACCAATCTGGTAGGCAACCAACAAATCAACCAACCAATCTGGTAGGCAACCAACAAATCAACCAACCAATCTGGTAGGCAACCAACAAATCAACCAACCAATCTGGTAGGCAACCAACAAATCAACCAACCAAGCTGCTAGAAAAGCGACAAATGAACCAATGAACCTGCTAGACAACCAACAAATCAACCAACCAACCAAGCTAGACAACCAACAAATCAACCAACCAACCTGCTAGACAACCAACAAATCAACCAATTAACCTGCTAGACAACCAACAAATCAACCAATTAACCTGCTAGACAACCAACAAATCAACCAACCAACCTGCTAGACAACCAACAAATCAACCAACCAAGCTGCTAGAAAAGCGACAAATGAACCAATGAACCTGCTAGACAACGAACAAATCAACCAATTAACTTGCTAGACAACCAACAAATCAACCAACCAAGCTGCTAGAAAAGCGACAATTGAACCAATGAACCTGCTAGACAACCAAAAAATGAACCAATTAACCTGCTAGACAACCAACAAATCAACCAACCAACCTGCTAGAAAACCGACAAACCAATCAACCTGCTAGACAACCAACAAATCAACCAACCAGGACGAACAAACAAATGAAGTAACAAACGAACAACCCAGTCAGTCAACCAACCAACCAACACACCAACCAACCAACCAGCCAAGAAACCAACCAAGGACCCAACAAGCCAACCAACCTACAAACAAAACAGCCAACCTTCTAGATGCACAACCTCCAACGAACGAACTAACCAACCAACGAACCAACCAACAAACAAAGCAGCCAAGCAGCGGCCGAACCAGTCAACCTGGAAGACAACCAAGCAACCAATGACTCAGCCAATCAACTAGCCAAACTAAAATTGAACCAACCAAAACGAACCAACCAAATAACCAAATAACCAACAAATCAGTCAAGCAACCAACCAGCCAACGTGCCTTCCAACAAACTACCCAGCCAACCAACACCAACCAAACAGCCTCCCATTACTGCTGACGCTGATGCTGCTGGTACTGCTGCTGCTGCTGCTGCTGATGCTGCTGCTACTGCATCTGCTGCTGCTGATGCTGCTGCTATAGCGGCTGTTAGTAACTGTACAACATGCAGTAACATGTTGTACAGTTACTACAGTGGCAACTGCGGTCCCTCCTGCACAGGTGGCGGGCCGCCACCTGTGCAGGAGGGACCACAGCAGCCGCCACATGTTCCACGCTGCTGCCGACACTGGCGGCAGCAGCGGCTACTGCTGCAGTGTAAGCTGCGGCTGCCAGGGCGGCGCGGCGGCAATGCCTGCAGGCGTCACAGCGCGTGCAGCTGCTCAAGCTGATGCTGCTACAGCGGAGTCCATAGCTACGTGATCAACACACTTACCTGGCTCTTCAAAGCGGCGAGGGCGATCTCCCATGGCGCCCTGGTCAACCGGCTGAGCCCCGGCGTTGGCGTTCCGCGCAATGAAGAAGGGCGGCGGCACAATGTCGCCCAGCGCATCGTCGACCACTGCGTCAGCGTCGACGTCGCCATGGTCGATGATGATTGGAATGGCCTGCACGTCTCCAGTCTCGACTCTTCCTGCAGCATGGCCACGAGCTTGTTCGTGGGAAGCGCGGCGATGCCCAGCGAGGCGGACCACGGGAGGGTCGTCGACCTGGGACTGGAAAACTGACGGCGGTTCGTTCTGAGATTGAAGGTTGCGGAGGTTGTTCAGCTCGCGCAGAGCAGAACGCGGGACACCAGCCGGCGCAGGGACAAAACGGTCATTCTGGCGACGATTCATGGTGGTGGACGGAAAGGAGGAAGAGGACGGACGATGCAGGAGGTGCTGCGTGACTGGTGGCGTGAAAAATTGGTGGTGCAGCACGGCTTTTAAACGCCCACCGTGGGCGGCCCACGTCCTAACCAAGTCTACCNTCTGGCGACGATTCATGGTGGTGGACGGAAAGGAGGAAGAGGACGGACGATGCAGGAGGTGCTGCGTGACTGGTGGCGTGAAAAATTGGTGGTGCAGCATGGCTTTTCAACGCCCACCGTGGGCGGCCCACGTCCTAACCAAGTCTACCAAGCCAGGCCACTTTTCGCTTCCGCCTCAATGCCCGCGTTTAGCGGGGTGCAGGAGGAAGGGGGGGGGGGCTTCGCACGCCGCGCATGACGCGCTTGCGTTGTCGGCGAGCCATTGCGCGCCACGGTCCGCCGCCGCTATTGGGACGCCATCATCGCACGCGGCGCGCGTGCGATGATGGCGGATTCAGCACATCAAACACCGCAAGCCGCAAGCTTCGCGCATACAAGCTTGCGGCTTGCGGGTCGCGCTTACAAGACTCAACCCGGCCCGCAGGACAGGACCCCGTTCTGTGGGCGTCCGTCTCGGAATTCGTGAGTCAGTTTGAGTGGTGAAAGCGGCTCACACTGGCACCCACCCTTCTCACTCTTTTCTCGCTTCTCATTGGCCAGTGTGTTGTGTGGTGCATTCTTGGTTCGCCGGATGATGTTGGCATCGATCTGTCCGGCAACGGACAGATCGATGCCAACATCATCCGGTTTTCACGAACGATTCTCCATGTTTCTTTTCGTCATACATCATGTTGTACGTTCACCCCCCATCGCATAGACATCCGATGGGAGGGCGCTTCCGGAATAGGGTTCTCCCAGTGACCAGGAGGCGGATCGGCAGTATCCAGGTATGAATCCCAGCGGGAGGCAGTCCGCGTCAGGAGGGGGTTCGAACACGGCACCCAACACAAATTTATCCTTGAAGAAATTGGTCGATTTTTTTAAAAACCTTCCGAAATTGAACACTGAGGTTTGGGCAGGTGGCCAAAATGCCCTCAACTACGCCACAAACAAATCCTGAGGTCGACGCTCGGTGGGCCGAGAATTTCAAGACAATAAAGCCCACTTGCAGAGTTTAAGGCCTCGTAGATGTCACGGCAATAACAATTCCCCCCTATTAGCCGAAATTTCCTGGCACAATAGCAGACCTAGGCCACTGACGCCACTGAAAGTCTTGAATCAACTGATCGACCATCGGAAGGTTGTCATAAGGCTCTCAACTATTGTGTGCAGCATCATTATCGTGCCACTTGACCAGATACTCGGCCTTTTTTCCACACCTTCAATGTCCGAGGATGTCTTCAACGACGTCCTGCCTATCCCCGTTCACTTGAATTGGAGGCGGAGGAGCAATGTCTCAGCCGCAGAAGTTCTTGCTAGGGTGTGTGTAGTGCTTGAGCTTGCTGATGTGGACGACAGGGTAGAATGCAATGCTGTCCGGCAGGCAAAGTTGAGCAACGGCAGGAGTTTGCATTCTCTTAATCTCAAACGGCCCCAACCATCAACATTTGAGCTTCGTGAAGTTCTGTGCACAAGGTCTGAATTTTGCGGAGCTAAAAGGGACGCAGTCTCTAGTCCTGGTCCAGCATGCCTTCATATGTCTTTCGAGCTCTACCAGACTGTGGTCACTCGTCTAGTATGTCCCCTTCATCTTCGGTCTACTGCCGAGCTTTGGGTCTACTAGTGATCATCGCTTCATTGCTGAGGTAACTCTTGGGATAGCTCGTCGTGAAAAGCCCCTTTGAACCCCTCGTCATGAGGTGCAAACCTTTGTTGTTGCAATTTCTTCCGCTTCGCTTGTCTTGGACTAGTCATGCTTTCCCTTACCGTTGCAGGTATCTTTTGGCCATGTCCATAGATTTCAGTTTGCGATATGTAACTGGTGTAATTTCCTCTGCTACTTCCACCTCTACAGCTTCACCAACCTGTTGTGCACACCCCTGATTTACGGTCAGAGAGGTTCATGAGTCAACGGATTTGGAGTCCTCTGTCGACAGTTTTTCCTTCACATAATCCTTGTTCAGTCCACACACCTGGCTTCCCAACCATGTCGTTGCCAGCAAATTATGAGAAGCTCCTTTGTCGAGTTGTGCCGGTACAATTTCAGGATTCCTACAACCCTTTGATGGTACTTGTAGTAGTATCTAAAATTGGTCGTCCTCGTATCCCTTGTAGAACTTTGTGATATTAGGAACCCTCATCCCCAGCAATGAGAGCCACTCAGATGGGCCATTAATCGGCACAATTCATTTTGATTGTACAGGGGTTCCGCCCTCTACTCCTGCCATTTTCCATTTCTCATATCCTCATTTTTCTCTATGACTTTCCCTCCTTTTTTTGCCTGTCGCTGTTGTTTTCAACAATCACAAGAGATGAGACCCTGCTTCCTGCAAGTCCAAGAGAGGCGCTGATCTTATTGATCGACGACATTTATTTCCATCAGAGATGGGGATTCTGCCGACACTGACTTCCATCTGCCACGATAGGGCGTTTGGCCTTTGGGTCGCTAGCCGTTGGATTCCTACATTTAAGCATTGTTGCCAGCACTATTGATGTGATCGTCTGCTACAATCATTTTCGACGGTCATCTTGGATGCCAAATACGATGATTGCTCACCAAATGTTACGTTTAAGGTTGTTATTATAGTAGAAAATTCCGCGTGTACTCTGTGACGCTCGACTGTTCATGCACACACTGAAGCCAATATCGTGGGTCAAACTTCTCCTTCATTTTTCCAAAGCAGGCGAGTGTAGCACACATGAATTCCATCCAGTTCTCTGGTGGAGTAAGAGTCGTGCCATGTCAGATTGATATACCAGAGACGTTAAACACATACGGTCGCTAATGTGAGAACGGTTGCAAGAGATTTTGATTCGGCTCGACCGGTTTCCTGCTACCGTTGGATGGTCATTAAATTGGACCACCAACTCAAATTTGTGCCACGCAAAAGCGTGGTCGTGAGGTGAATGTTCTTGTTGTCATTGTTGACCCCGGCAACAGTGAAGTACACTTCCAAACTTTTCAAACACATCTCGATCGTTGGTCCCGTGGAGTTTGCATGATCAAACTGTTTCTGAATTTCTAGTCAGATTTCCGATTCACTGAAAAGATAAATATTTCTCTTTTGTGTACTACTTCTCATGCACACAAATTCTGCAGCCCCTCCATTGTCGTGTTTAGTTACTGGAGTAGGTGGGTGTTGAGGCTTTCGATTCCTCAGTGCTTTTGGAATAGGTCCTTCTTGCTGAAGGCCTGTTGGCCAGTGCCTCCCATCGTGCCAGGTGTTGTCCCGGCAGACAATGTCGGTGCAAAGGGTTCACCGAGCCCTTGGGACCGCCACAGGGTTGGCCGTTGAGGTCGTTGCTGTTGCGCCTTTTGCCGCAAAAGTTGCCGCTATCCTCTGGTTTGCCTGGAGAGTGTCATTGTCCGCATACCGCAGATCCTCCATCACCGGAGTCTTCGTCACTTATTGCTGCCTATTGTGGGGTATACTTAAGGAGCTCACCATTTTTGTTGCAAGGCCTGCAAACTTTTGCATGGCGGAGATGCGCCAAATACTCGTGCGTGGTTGTCCCCTTGTAGCTAATCTGTTGGTTGTTCCTCCAATGCCACTGTGCTCTTATACAAAGTATTAGGCTGAGCAAAACATGGATACTTCACACGGATGAGTTGCGGACCAGTAGACGATTTGAGGATTTGACGTAAATGCATAATTTGTACGAAGTAGCAAGTGTACTTCGATGACAACTATTGAACAAGTCGAGCACATGCATATAATAACAAGAATCACAATGAGGCATATGTTGGGTCTTTGGTGCTCTAGCCGAGCAATGTGTGTGATTTCATGTTGTATGTGTTTGCTTGGACAAACTCTGCCAGTAAGTTGGAGGGGTTTTAGAATATCAATATGCCGTTTTGTAAAATTCTAACGTCGTCAAGAAATCAAGCGAACAGTGTCAAATGAAGGATACATTTCTTGATACTTAGAGAGTGGTCAGAAGCTGCGAGAACCATGTGAAGCACAAAATTGAAGGTCAAGGCAGGTGGCCAAAACACCTTCCGCCAAGTAACACAAAAATCCTCGGGTCCATGCATGGTGGGCCATAAATGCAAGGACAGTAGCACCCAATTGGAGTTTAGGGACTCATGTAGGTCAGTTACGTAACACTCTCCCTTCCAGACTAGTCTAAAACTACAACATGGTTCGAGGTAAACCTGGAAAAGTTTTTGACTTAAGGTTTTATGTATCGAGTACGTTATTCTGAACTTTGTGTGAAATGAATGTGAACTAAACTTCTCTCTGTTCAAAGTACAATATTTGAAAGTCATGATAAAAACCTCATGTATGTTTTTTGACCTCGGCCTATGCAACTTTCTGCAACTTGGCATGTTTATTATTGTTTTGAAGAGACCTCCAAGTGATGGTGCTTCAAGCCTTGCCTCCAAAAGATGAATACCTGACCTTCTGAGATCATGTCTTCAATTAAGCCCCCCCTCCCTCTCCCCCACAATTCAAGCATGGATCCCTTATCATAAATATGCGCTTGAGATCCACATAACTTAATGCTCCCACAACTTACAAATCACATGGCATGTTTTACATGCCCCAGATTAAGAATAGCACCTAAACACGCACCCAACAAAGTCACTTGACTACTCCAATGAATACATGCATCTCATACCTCACTCCAATGTGAGGCTCAACCCTATAACAATTCAAATAACAAGTATTGCGAATATTATGTTCCTTTCACCTATTCCCTTTGATGAACGAGGTTTATGGTCCAAAATAAAAGGAACACATTTGCTCATAAGCTGCATCATTATCTTCTTTTATCAGATGATTAATAGTCAGTGTGTGCATGGAAGGCGGAGACACCCGTCTAGAGGATTTTTTTTGTTGAACCGTTTATTCGTCTCTTAACACTCACAAAACATGGTTTGATTTAACTTGTTCCTCTTTTTCTTATTACCCGGATGATGCCAAACATCCTCATTTCACGATGGAAAGAAAGTAGGCTGACAGTGAATTTCTTGATGAATTCATGTACTCATGCATCCTAGCCTGTGCTATTGTGAAAAATAGTTCATGTTCAGAGCAATGTACTAGTAGCATTCGTTGCATGGTATTAGTTCCGTTGAACACATATATTGCTTCTCCACCAACTTGTTGGCATCCACGCGCTTCTTTGTTTTACCGAGTGTCAAGCACAATGGCTTTAATAACATGGTTGAATTTGGGCTGGCAATTGATGCATGCGGCCGTGGTTCTAAAAAATTTGAAGGCTACGGAAGTGTATTATCATCCTTACCTCGTCATTGTACAACGATCATGGCTGAACTCCATGGCTGTGGCATATAGCTTGGAAGGGAGGGTTTTTCTCCTTGGTCTTCCGTACCCTTACTCTCAGTGATTCGACGCGAGCACGAGTCTTATCCTTCTAAGTTGAATCAAACAAAATGACCATGGACTAAAATTTTTATAATTAATATATTTCCATGGATTAAACAGGCACACTGAAGAAAGAGATCTAATCTTATATGATTGTATATGGACAATTTATATACAAACACATAGTTTTTGGATTACAAGGCATCCATATTCTCTTCCACTTGATATCCAATTTTCAAGAAGGATTTAACATCTCTCCCCGTAGCACTCCGTCCAAATTTGGGTGCTCAGTCAAAATACAAGGCTTAACCCTCTAGTTATCGAACTGCGCATGCATGCTCGTTACTATGCAAATCTTCAAGACACATTAGAAAAAATAGGGCTCAGCATGTGATGGCACATCCCACTTGGAAAATGTGCAAAGAACAAAGATGGAGGGTAGTTGTCCTTGTCATCTTCTCGCTGCATTCCTCGACCAACTCTGATGGCCCGAACGGGGACTAACTTAGATAAATGAGAAGGGCCCTCTCTATCCATGTTCACGTGGATAGAACACAACTGTCAATTGGTAATAATCTCAATTGTGTCCCTTGCTCTACTTAGAATGACTCATGATTGGTGAAAAACGCGAGCCACGTCGATGCTCGCTTTCGATGTCCACGTGGAGCTCGTGATTGCAGGATGTCCGCAACAACGAGTACTTTTGTCATAGAATGTAGAAGATATTGTTACTATCGATTCCATGAAAAGAAGGGTAAGGGAAGCTCGACCGGACCTTATCATTTTGGAATGTAGATATAGCTCTGACAAATCAAATCCAAGTTACCTACTACACTCGATTAAGGGACAGAAGAGAGAATCATTCCATTATCACATTCATAGAATAAAATCATAGGATCTTATTAGATTTTACTAATTAATTATGTTTCATCAATTAATGTAAAACTAGCTTTATTTCAACATGACAAAGTTCTCATTGGTATGGTGTTGGTACAAAAACAAATTTCCTACCAAAGTACTTCTAAGAATACACATTTCACCCCACTCGCTTTGATATCTTCTCAAAATACTTACATTCTACCTGTTTCTATCTCTTTGATTTTTCACTCACTCTTTTAATCATCTTGATGTTTGACAAGCCAACTTTGTAACCCATGTACACCTTGTGTGCAGCCTTGCGACCTTGTTCTCTTTACTAATTTTTCATGCTGTGACAAGGACACAACGTAGCTTCAAAGAACAAATAATGTAAAATTTCTAGCCAAGGGCAGACAGTCTTCCTCATGTGAATGCTTTTCATACAAACAAGAGATGAACAAGTGAAAATGGGATTGAAAAGTGAGGAAACCAGTACAAATCAACATCATTGATTTTTCTCATTGCCTTCCTCAAACGTCCTTGGCAGTGCTAGTCCTCGTGGTCCCAAGAGTGTGGGGTCTTCAAGGATTCCGAACTACACTCACTTAGATTTCCTTGAACATTGACATCCTTATAAAGAAGCCCCCATGGACCTTATTTTTCTAAAGAGGCAAGGATGGAATTGAAAGAGACATGAAGAAGATAAAGAGGCAACACCCAAGCCAATGGGGAATACCTTGACCTTTCCCAAGGACATGTTTGAAAAGAAATATCTTACAAAAGAAATAATTTCTTCAAGATATTTCACACTAAACTACAAAATATTTCTATCACACCTTACTATATTCAAAACCATTTAAATTTAAGCCCATACACCCTAAAGTTCTTTTACTATATTGTAGTTGCTACCAACAATTTTCGGTGGGACACTGTGGACAATATAGTAACAACACTTGCGACACATGCAGCATGTGCCGCATGTGTTGTTTCGGCTCCAGCTACGAGTGTAACATGCAAATATCAGGTTACATCTTTTTTCACCAGAGTTTACAGAATTGCAGCTAGATCTTGTCGAATGAGAATTTCCCTCGACATCACTCTGAGGAAATCTTCATTTACAACGAGTTCTATGGAGGCTTGAAAGCTTCAATTCTGTGGAGGCCCATGTCCTTTCCCCCCTAAACCACTTATTCACAGTCCAAAACAGTAGCGATAGTATCCCGAACTTGTGCTTATACACAAGTCTTCTCCTTTCAAATATCAAAGTTCATGCTAGCCAAAATTAGGCCCATGCTTTATGCAAGGGTAGGAAATGGACATATACGATGCATACATGACAATCCCACGCAAGAGTCTTCCCTCCCGTGATAATCCCTAGGCCAGTGGATTATCAAAGATAAAAGCAGGAGGGGGATGCACCAGATTGCAGCCACCTCATACGCCTAGAGCAAAGATGTGGACTGCCCCTCGCAGCCTTTCTCTCTCTCTCTGTCTCTCACTCTCTCTCTCTCTCTCTCTCTCTCTCTCT
>SZWC01019322.1:12281-26601 GCA_023375785.1 Penium margaritaceum | reverse complement strand
TCTCTCTCTCTCTCTCTCTCTCTCTCTCTCTCTCTCTCTCTCTCTCTCTCTCTCTCTCTCTCTCTCTCTCTCTCTCTCTCTCTCTCTCTCTCTCTCTCTCTCTCTCGCACGCGCGCGCACGCGCGCGTGTGATCTTTTCATCTCCTCGTCCCCTCTCACTCCTATGAATAGGACAGGGACAAGCTCAAGGATTGAGGTCACTTCCTTCAGCCTTTCAGGCCTTGTGGCCTCTTGGCTGTTGCTTGAGCGGTTGTTTATCGACTGGCAATAGAAATGGTGGCAGCATTCTCTTGACTAGCAACTGGCCACCCAACCGGCCGGTTGCAAAGCTATTCCGAAGCCAGGAAAAGGTTGTTCATTGGCCATTTTTCATCTTAACAAAGGGGGGTTGCAAAAACAGTCCTTCCATGGCACACCATCATTGTGTGATGTTGTCCGATCCAAATTTCAATGGATTCCTCTCATTCCTTGACTATTGGATAGAGCATACCCATAAAAGGCTGAAGCATCTGCAATGAATACTATGGACGCTATATAACATGGACAAGGCTGTCAATCCATCAGCTATCAAGCTTGCACATAACCACGCGACGTCTGCAATGAGAACACGGGGACATCATCAAGGTACACAAAGATGGTTTTCCAAAATGGTCATGAATCATGTGATCCATTGTGGCTTAACATGTTGTTGAGCCATGGGTAAGAGCAAAGCTTAGCACATGCAATTGGTAGTGTCCCATGTGCATTCAATTTATGCTTTTGGAATATTTTATGCAAAGATCTAAATCTGGTGATATCCTTCAGCCATATGAAGGAAAGAGAAACCGTTGTCTTATGTGGTCAAAGAGGTCCTCCACCATTGGCAAGGGATAACGATTTTTAGCGATGAATATGTTTGATACGCAATGAGCGGCATAAACACACACACACACACACACACACACACACACACACACACACACACACACACACACACACACACACACATTCATCATTTTTGTGAAAATAAATGAGATGGGAAATCCAAATAGGAAATTCCTTGGTTCATAACAACTCTTGACCTTTCATTTGGTTTCTTCACGTTGAGCGACATTGAGGCAATACATGGGTTAGAAGGATCACCTTGTTCACGGCTCAGATGAGATACGGTGATCAACATTTTGTTCTCGTAACAAGCCATCCGGTAGTGGGATAGAGATGTCAAAATACTCCTTTAGAAGAGGGCAGGGAACACCCAAGCAAGACAATAGATTGTCACCATCAACATCACAAAGTTATACTACAAACACAATGTCAACTTTGTGAAAGTATTGCTTGACTTGAAGGATCAAAAGAGTGGGATTTGTACTCTTATGAGAGGACTTTGAGAAATCCAGAGGCGAAAGAATGATGAACCTCTTGTTCTTCTGCATACTGAAGGTATTTATAATCAAAAATATGTCGGCAAGGTGCTCAAATAGATTTCTCACCCGTTCAAGATTTCTTTCTTGAAATCCACAAAGATCTGAGCAAAAATACACTTTTCTCACCGACATGATTTTTTTACCTACATTGGCTAGCTGATGCACTTGGTTTGCCTCCTTTCACATGAATACAATCAAAGTGATTTTTTGCAAGCATTCATCGTTGATGCGACATTGGAGACTAGTAAGAGAGGTACATAATCTTCTTTGTGGTAGGAGAGAAGAAATAACAGAGACCAATATCCTAGTGAGGCATTTAAAATTTCAAATATGGTCTATAAACAGGAAATCACATTCATTATCCATGGATCTCTTAGCCACAATCTCTAGTGGTTTTCTACTGCGTGTTATTAGAGGATTCAACAACCCTTGTCGGGGCCTAACTTTCCATTAACACTAGAACCATTGCCAATGTGATGGTTTTATTGTCCTTTTTCCTGTCTTTCATCGGCCTGCTTGTTGTTGTTTCCACGAGCACAATCCCTTTGGCACTTACAACACTCAGATGCACAATGCATGTTACTCCTGTATTACCAACAGGTTTGAGAGCATGTACTGGCCTTGCCATCCGCATGCTCCATGTGTCTTTTTAACGTATTGGAGGAATTGTGGTTTCCTAATACATGCTGAGGGAGCTTACACTCACCGCGTTGGAGAGAGTAATGTTTCTTGTTGTTTTCATAGTGGTGATGCTTTCCACACCATGAACTTGCTCCATACTCGACCGGCACATAGTTTTTCTTCACAAGGATGAAGTTAGGCAACTCACCATAGCTGGTCCAAGGCTTGCCTTGAAGATCCAGTTTGTGAACACAAGAATATAACTCGCTCGAAGGGTCGTTCGTGAGCCATTCCAAAATGTGCCAACTAGGACAGCGATCCTCATCAATGATCTTGTGTAATGTTTTCTCCCAATTCTCAAAGGATCTCATAAGATTGTGGTCACCTTGGTGTATTTTAGACAAACAGGTCAAAAACTGCTTGGAGACAGAGTCCTCGTCATACAAGTACATGAGAATCTTGCACACGTGTTTTTATTGGTGCATGGAAAAGATCTAATGCTTAGAACGTCCCCGTGCATCACATCCAGTGATTTGTTCACTGCACACGTGTTTTAAGTGTAACACCCAGTGACATGTTACATATCTAGTGAGTCGTTCACTGATGAAAGCGCTACATTGTCAGTGTGGCGCTCTCATCAAAGCCTTCGAGATCTCAACACAAATTATTTCCAACATCAAACCAAATACATATTTTTTTGTAATGTTTCTTTTATTGCCTGATAATATTGACAAGATTCTCTTGGGTCTATTGAATGATCTCCATGAATGTCAACTTTCACAATAAGGGTCTTATCATGTGCTAGATGCATAGCTTTTTGGAGCCTTGGACGGGTGGGCGGAATCAGACTTGTTGGCCAAGCCACCATCCCGTGGACTGGTTTTAATCAAGTACATAGAGCACATGCTTGTGTGCCTTAGCGTCTTGCAACAGGCTTGGTGCCATGGCAATTTTGGACATCACGAGTATATCAACTTCACGATCTGCTTCCCTATTTTCATTGCTCATCAAGTGTCAGCTTTTGGATTTCAATTCCATCATGACATAGGAATTTTGGCCAACTCTTCTGTCTTTTGGTGTTCCCCCCTAGGAATTCGATTACTTCGACCACTCTCCAGATATGTCAGCATATATAAAAATCAATATTTTTCTAGTGCTTAGTTGACCTCTCGAAGACATCCAACGGTAAGGAAGAAGTAACTCAATATTCTCAAAGCTCTCCATTTTTTTGGCGGATCTTTTCAAAGCAACCAATTACCACACAACACTTGGTTTGCCTTCTTTCATGTGGATACAATCGAGCAAGTGCAGTTTTGAAAGCATTCACCATTGATGGAAGATCAGACAATGTTGAGAGAGGTGCATAAATTCATTCCCGGTGGGAGAGCAGTAAACAACAAAGACCTAGAGAGAAATTCAAAATACTTCAAATTAGTGTCTCTAAGCAGGAAAGCAGGTAGATTATTGTTGGATCTCTTAGCCACAGTCTCTTGTGGTTTTCTACCACCATCTACTAAGGAATTCAACAACCCTTGTCATGGCCTGTTGTTTCGGAACCACTGGAACAACTCCCAGTGTGGCGGTTGCATTGTCCTTTGTCTTGCTTTTCATTGACCTTCTTGTTGTTGTTTCCAGAAGCACAATCCTTTTGGCACTTATAGCACTCATATGCACAATACACTATTTTTTTTGTATTATTGACAGGTTTGAGAGCATGTACTGGTCTTGCCATCCGCACGCTCCATGTGGCTTTTCTACAGCTTAGAAGAATTGTGATTTCCCAATGCATGCCAAGGGAGCTTACACTTGCCATGTTAGAGGGAGTGATGTTTCTTGTTGTTTTCCTAATGGTGATGTTGTTCACACCGTGATTTTGCTCTACACTCAACCGGGACGTGGTTGTGCTTCACAAGGATAAAGTCGGGCAACTCAGCATAGCTGGTCCAAGGCTTGTCTTGGAGATCAAATGTCCAAGCAATAGAAAATAACTTGTTGAAGAAGCTGCTTGTGGGCCAAACAAACTGCTAAGTAGGACGGCGATCCTCATAAGTGATCATGTCTAATGTGCTTTAAGTAACTTGCACGCATGTGGTCAACTTGATGCATTCTAGACAAACACGTTAAATCTTGCTTGAAGACGGAGTCCCTGTCATACAAGTCCATGAGAATCTTGCACATGTGTTCTAAGTGAGGTTTGGGGCCCGACTGACGTGCTTTCACGTGTAACACCTTTAGTGATTTCTTCACTGATGAGAGCGCTACACTGTCAAGGCAGGCTATCTTGACAGCACCTAAGGCTTTCTTCTTGTGTAATGGAGCTTAATTAAGAGCTCCATGCGTGGCTTCCAAGTGGCTAGGCCCAAGTGCTTGGATAAGCTTAACTTAGGATAGACACTTAGGCACTTCAAAGCCTTGGAGATCCAAGTGCACAATACTACATCATCATCCTCAATGTGTTTTTTCAATGTTGCTTCTTTAATCTGATGATATTGATGAAATTCTCTTGGGTCCATCAAATAATATCCATGGTTATCAAATTTCATGCTAATGGCGTTGTCATGTGCTGGATGCATAGCTTTTTAAACCTTGGATAGGTGGGCGGGATCAGGCTTGTCAGCCAAGCCGCCATGTGGTGGCTTGGCTGACACATGCTTGTATTCGGCGTCTTGCAACAGGTTTAGTACATGAGCAATTTTTGCTTGATCTCTTTGTGATCACTGGCCCACCTTATGCACGGTGGTCATCTCGCCTACCATAGCACGTGTTTGTGCTCTTCCAGGTCTTCCTTGATATAGGTGAGCGAAGGTTCTGTTGTCCGTGTCTAGGACTGGTTCGCGTGCCAAAATTAGTAGCGTGTTCTTCCTGTTGCCACCTTTTGTATTGCCATCCGTGCCAAGTCCGTAACATGCAGGTGACTTGCGAATGACGTTTCCTTTTGCTAATGCCAAAATGCAGACAACTTCCATCGTGCACACACCATTTATTTTGATATACAAGAGGTCGTTGATCTCGTCCAAGGGTGTGGTTTCAATCTTCTTGAGGTAAAAAAAATCTTCTTTATTTTAGGCCTTGAAGGAGATCCAGTTGTCATATGCTCCAACGTTGTGGTCACCACCCTCTACGACATTGTTTTCTACACCTGTTGCGTCAGCTTTTTCAGAGGCATCGGCAGGGCCCTTAGCGTTAGCTACAATGAATGGAGGCTATGAAATCTTCTTGGATCCCATGTCTCCTTCCATGGTATCCTTAGTGGCAATGCTCTCGCCAGAGCTTTGGTTGTGGTTGGATTCCATGTTCGCAATGTGAAGGATACATCATGGTTCTTACAAGTGCAGTTCACCATTGACATCATGTAAGAGGCATGATTCAAAGATGCGCTTAGGCAAATATCCTTTATTGGATTCTTTGGTGGACCTTCTCTTCCCACGGACATGGGAAGACCACCTCCACTACGATATGTGTGGAGGGCTGGGGAGATCAAGGGAAGGAAGGGAGATTTTAAAATGTAGGGGGTGGAACTAGAAAGAAGAGATATATTTCCAAGGAGCGTGTCCCCTGTGTTGGAAGCTTCTTTGGTATGAGACAATGGCGAGAGGTTTGAAATGACAGTTTCTACCTCTTTTTAGAGAAATACATGCGAGTTTTTCCTCACAATTATCATTCAGAGTGATGAATGATGTAGAGAGCAGGGGGGATGAACCTTGTGCAAGAAGATGTATGCCTACCTTTTGTAGTGTTTCTCCTATAATTTTGGTTTTTTTACTCTGATGGGTTGTATCAACATGTTTTGGAGGTGGGGGTCTTTCAACCTATGATAGAAACCTCTTGAGACAATTTTTAGAGAGATGGGCAGACATCTCTCTAAAATTTTTCACAAGATATTTCCAACGGTATGCCACACGGAATGCTGAACACAGTGGGCTGACATGTACGCTTTTCCAGGAACGAGGGTGGCTTGTAGAACAAAGTAGCTTCCAACGCGTTTTCTTTGATGCGACAGCAGGACACACAGAAACAACACACATATAGAGACCTTGTTATTAAAAATGACCTACTATGCTACTCATGTACCGGTCTAAAGATGGGGGAGGTGTTTTCCACTCGTGTTTGTGCCATTGTCTTGTGTGATATGGGGGGAGTGGCGATAGCAACATTGGTGATACACCTGCCTCTACGTCGACCATCGACTAAGTCACCAAGGTTGACACCTAGCTCGTGGATACCAATGCAACATATTGGGTTAATGGGATGCGAGTCTCTGTGGGTATTTGAGCCATCCGGACACGATTGTACCTGGGCGTTTGTGAAGGTCCTTCATAGATACTGACTTCACCCCAAAGTGAAATTTCGCATCAATGAACCCTCTCACACGTATATCCCAAGTGAAATTGGGACACTGAGTCCATTTCCGCCATAGGGCGACTGAAGAGGGAGGATGTAGAAGGATTTTCTTTGTCCATTTTTCTTGTGGGAAGAAGCAGCTTGACAAGATTCATTCTTCTTGTCAAACCAAACCTTTTAAAAAATTTCTATAGCTCCACTTGGAAAGCTTAGGATTCTAATGTGGTTAGGCATGGGGGTATGGTAGCAACATATGCTCTTGCATGTGAGGGATATTCGTTTACCAGTATGTGTCGTCTTTTCCGATGGCACCACAAACACATGAATAACAATGTGTTTGCCACCCCAAGGACTGGTGGTGGCAGTCGACAGGGTAGTCGTGTTGGAAAGCTCACCGGTGGACCCTTGCGAGCATCTTGCCATGGCAAGGTGTGTTGTGAAAGGCATCGTGCTGGAAGGGACCCCTTTCATGAAGTTGCTTTATGCCATGCCCATTTTGAAGGTTGTATGCAATGGACTTACGCTCTACCGCTTGACTTCAAGAGTCCTCAAGCGGCGGGAACATAGTGCGGGACATTGGGCCTTGTCCAGACTCTCCGGTCTCAGGTACGATAGACAAAGAGTGGGCGACAAAATCGAATCTCCAAGCTGACCTAATGATGCGAGGAGCTTGCAAGCTGATGTGGAAAGCAGAAGAAAGAATAATGCCATCGCAAATCTATGGAGAATGATGGGTCTTCGATAGAGAAAGCGGCTTAATTTTTCATTTGTAGATGACTTTGAGCCTTCTTTTGCGGCATGCCGAAGTTGCCGCAATGCCACTTTCTTATGGCAAGACATTCAACCGTATATTTCTGTTACAAAGCGATGTAACTGATGCTGCCATTTTCTTGAAATTTGTGGGAAGTTGAAAGCAATCTACAAATTATCATTTCATCATAGAATTTTGGCTTTTGAGCCCTCCAAACTTTTGCAGAAACGATGTTACGGAATCTAAGATGATATTTGGCTGACGAGCGTGAACTGAGGTGGTCGGGTTCGAATCATGTCATAACGGTTCATGTATGATGCCATAGAAGCCATTGTTCTACTGCGGATGGAAGAGATGCATGGTTTGGGTATCAAATAATTGATTTGGAGGTAAATTGGCTGCGGTAGCATTTGTGACAAAATGTGCGGCAAGGTCTGCGGCATGCCTATTTTGCGCTATTCATACTCTGCTGGAGTCCGGCAAGATTGGACCATGGTCTATATCTAGTCACATTTTGCAAGCCGGGACTTCATGCAAAGCTTCCTATTCACGAGGTTGGTCAGTGAAGGAGTCTCCCCTTTGTGCTGTCGACTGAGGGGATGAACCTCAGTGAAGCCCTTGTATGAGAATGGTCCCTTGACATGTCACTTCAAAATCACATCACAAGATGGCATGGATTATACTGGGCTTGTCACGCATCGCCAAATATTCGGATAGAAATTCATTGAAATTTGATATCCAACAATATTTTAGTGCAATTAGTGAAATTTTAGCCCATTTACACTTATTATCACCAAGTCTTCCTTCTTCGCTGCACCACAACTTGAAAAATCTGGACGAAGGTGTATAGTTGCAACTACTGTAGCCAGTTTTGAGCCATGGGTCAAATTTTGAACTTATCCTCAGGTTATGTTCAAACTCACGGAGATGTTTAGGACACGAGATCCCTCATGATGTCGGGGACCAAAGTCAGGTTACTAGTCAATTTGTCCATTTAACACCTATGGTACATTGTAGCGGACTCGACGGAATCCTTGGCCGTTAAGCCAAAACCGCGGTGCTTGAGGGTCTCCGACCCTCAAGCCATCCCGTCTCACCGCCCACAGTCCCAGGTGACCCCGCTCGAGCCACTGACTTCTTCGACCGGTCGGCGTGGCACTGCCACACTACACTCCCACCCCACTAGGAGTGAGAGTCGCCTCAACATCTCCGGTAATTCCAACGTGGGATTCAAGCCCTGGAGCTCTGATACCAATGTAGCAGGTTCGACCGAATCCTTGGCGTACTAGGACAAAACCACGGTTCTCGAGTTGTGACTTGTGCCGTTTCTGTACAGTTTACTGTGACCACTCGGCCGTGTCCATACTCGTGCAGATCCCTGAGGCAGGCGGCCCTGGTGACACCGGCGCGACGACAGGCGGCGGACTACCCGTCTGGAGCTGACCGACCACCGTTCCAGAGCCCCAGATGTCACCGGGACTCCTTGATGTGCCTTCTACGTCTTGCAGGCGCCTTTCGGCGGACTGGGCATGAGNTTTTGCATTATATACTCGCTGTCAGTCGATGGATGCATGCATGTGACCAGTCGTTGCGTGCGTCTTTTGATTCTGCACGTCTAGGTTCAGACGGCGTAGGATTCTGACATGTGTGCGCAGAGTTACGGCCAAAACAGTGGTTTTGGGCCGGTTTTAGGACAGCTCTTGGACTGCCGCGTGCGACACCCGCCGTGCGCCGCGGCAGGTATTTATGCCCTGGACCTGTCAGTTGTCATCTCTCTCTGCATTTACTAAGCTATTGAAGCTTATGAGACTTTGCGCGTCTCCCTAGCCTGATCCTTGCTGTTTCTTGCACCTGCCTGCTTGCTAGTGCGTCAGCTGACTGGACAGTGTCGCCACGTCAGCAGCAGCAAGGCTAGGAAGCTTCCTAGCAGTTTCTCACTGCCCTAGCTTGTGCCCCTAGCACAAGCGAGCGGACAGCTGATCCCCACCAAGGCACTGACAGAGAGCGGGGCAACGTTCGCCGTGGAGCTGCCAGAAAGGACTGGGTTTGTTTCTGCCCGTGCACCGCCGAGCCGTAGTCACTCAACGACGAGAAAGCAGCTCGGATGGGGGGTGGCAAGTTCATGGAGAGGGCAAAGAACGCCCTTGAGACAGTTTCAACCTTCAGCAAGGAACATGAAAGGGGCTTGACCCTCTGCACCCTCTGTAGCAAAACACACCCTTGCGCTCAGACAGGGTAAAGAAGGTGCAAGGGTTCCATAAGATGAAGAGGGTGAAGAAGGTAGAGAGGGTACAGGCGGAGAGGGTACAGAGGGCGAACTGCGCAACTGCGGCAAAGCAGGTGAAATTGAGACAGCAACACAATATGCGTTTGAGATTTGGCAACTCGTTGGCAAAAGCAAGAAAGGCCTCGGGGAGGCCACAGACAGTTCGTTTGAGAAAGAAAGCTTTCGCCGTCACTCTCGTGAAGAGGCATGAAAGCACCGATGTTCAGCAAAAATGCAAGGGACCTGGACCTCTGCCTTGAGGTCATTCATTCATCTCCAACCTCGTCCCCCTTTGAAATAATGACGCGCCTTTGCACGAGAGAGGTCAACGGACTCAGCATTGGCTGACAAACGCCTCGAAGGTGCGGTACTTGGGCGCCCACACCAGTCTCTCTCTCGTCCAGTTGTTGCTCATCTGCTTGCCCAACGGCCCCGCAGAACCTGCACACGCACGCACCACACGCAGACAAATAACTTGACAACGAGGAAACAGTTATGCAGCTGCTGCACATGGTGGGATTGCAAGTGGGCGGATTGGGAAGGAAAGGCACTTAAAGGAGACGTCATGTGACATGGTGAAGGTGATGAGTCTTTGGGCACGGGCATGAGCGTGCGGGTCTGGAGAAACTTCCAGCCATGTGCACGTAGCACACAGCAGCTTGAGAGTGACAAGGGAAGGGACGTGGTGCCTCTGGGGAAGTGTTGGGGGAGGTGGGGTAAGGCGTGTGCCTTACCCCACACAGGCTTGCCGTAAAACTAGTTAGAGGGTGAGGGAGAGGGAGAGGGAGCGAGGGAGGAGGGAGGGGGGNTCGAGAAACGCTGACGGTTTTGAAATCCGACAAACTTGACCTGTTTGTCCATACTGAGAGGCGACATGGAGCCGGACAAGGGGAAGGCGACTGGTGATCCCTCCTCCTCCTCCTCTGGCGTCCTGAGCCCACGCTCGCAGGCCATTGAGGACCTGCGGAGCCAGCAGGTTGAGATGCGTCGCCTCCAGCGGGAGCAGACTGAGGCCCTCCGCACGCTGACTGAGCTCCTGCGTAGCCAGTCCACAGACCCACGGCAGGTTTCCGAGGGAGCTGCCGACGTCGCGATCCCTACACAGCAGTCAGCTCGTGCACCATCTACAGGAGCGCGACCTGACCCACTCACCCGTACGCTGACTGAGCTTCTGCGTGGACAGTCCACAGCTCCACGGCAGGGTTCCGAGGGAGCTGCCGACGTCGCGTTCTCTGCACAACAGTCGGCTCAGGGACCCGGTACAGGTGCTCGGCCTGACCCACCACCTTCAGACCTCCTGGATGATGAGCCATTCATGCCAGGCATGCCAGACGACTCCCCGGATCATGACATCCGGGCCCTTCAGGAGCGCCTCCATCAGCTGCAGATGGGCACTAGATCTCCTGTGGTGCCTACGGTGCGACCGTCACCTGACTATCCCCTTCCAGGTTTCTTCCCTGTCTCTCGTCCTCCTCAGCCTGCGGCTGCTCTTCCCACGGAGCGGCAGCCAAAGGACTTTGAGGCACCACCCCCACGGTACATCAGCGAGGATGGGTTTGACTGCTGGGAGATCCTGTTTCAGGTGTGGGCCACCTCCGAGGGAGTGTGGCCTTACTACCACAGCCCATATCAGACTACAGACCCAGCACAGGTGGCAACAGCTGCCCGGGCCATGCGAGGACTTCTCTACGCTATGCCACGCAAGACTGTCGTCGACTTCCGCCCCTTCCTTGGCGAGGCTGGCACAGGCACCGGAGCTGATCCTCGCGGAGGCTGGGATCTGGCGCTGTCCCTCCTGGCCGCAGAGACTCACGCCACGTGTGCGTCCCACATCCGCGCTTTCCACTCGCTTCGTCAGGGACCAGCGGAGCCTGCAGCGGATTACTGGCGACGCGCCATGCGTATTTACACACGCCTGGGCACCTCAGGGGGCACACAGCTGTGGGCACTCCGGGCGATCATGCTCGGAGTTCGCCTGGAGTACACCGACATCTTTGACCGGTACAGCGACGCCGTTCTCGAGCCCTTCTNAGCATGCGCAAATGCTTAGGGTGAGGGTCGAAGAGGAGGTGAACGCTGCTGTGTTGCTGACCCAAGGCCAGGAGGGGAAGGGTAAAAAGGGGGACCTTTGGGGGGAGGAGTTTGGGGCAGGGGGGATGAGGGGAAAAAGGCGCGGGAGATGGGGGCACTGAAGGAAATTTTTTGGAAAGGAAAGGCGAGAGTGCGAGGGAGATTGGGAGAGCGGGAGAGTAGGAGAAGAGGAGAAAGGGAGAGCGGGAGAATGGGAGGGCGGGAGGCAGAGGGGAAGAGGGAGCGGAAGCACGCACTATGCTTTGCGCGTTTGGGAGCAGAGTTGGACTCACTCGTGAAACCCTTGAACTCGCCCTCAAACTTTCCGCTCCTCACCGTCACGTCCATCACGTCCTGCCTGCGCTTGGTGGAGCTCACATGCCGCGGAAAGAGAGGGAAGAAGACGGACAAAAAAAAAAAAAAAAAAAAAGATCAGGAACTGAAGGTGAGTGCCCGCTCAAACCTTCCGCTCCTCACAGCCTCGTTCCTGCCTGCGCTTGGTGGTGCTCCCGCAGACAGTGCAAATAAACAGAAAACAGAAAGAGACAAAGAAACAGAAAACAAATGCAGACCAAAAAACAGAAAACAAATGCAGACAAAAAAAAAACAGAAAACAAATGCAGACAAAAAAAACACAGAAAACAAATGCCGACAAAAGAAACAGACCGGGAACGGAAGGTGAACGGCCGCTCGTGAAACTGTTTGATCCCCCTGTAGTCTCCCCAGCTCCCACCTCTCCCCTTCCTCGCAATGCAAGATTACATATTTTTTAGACGCTTTGCAAAAGGGCAAAGAAATACATAGACATGAAACCTTGCAACTTTCCCTCCCAGAGTCTCCGTTCCCACTTCTCCCCTTTCTTGCACTGTCAGGACCTTGGCCTCCAAGAGGGAGACTCTACCTCTGGCACTGACAGCGACCTCCTGACTGCACTGCAGTGTCCCTCATGAACCGAGTCTGTTGCCCTTCTTCCAGATGCCACTCAGGCCGGCCTTCGTTTTCTACCAGGGTTGCGGTTGGGGACGCTGGATGGCCTCTACCAGCAGCTTGGTCAAGATGCCTGCCGTGACCTTTCGAGCTTGCTGGGCTGGATCAGTGGGCTGGATCAGGATCAATGGTCAGAATCAGTGGGCTGGATTAACGGGCTGGTAGAACGGGCTGGATCAACGGGCTGGATCAATGGGCTGGATCAATGGGCTGGATCAACGGGCTGGATCAACGGGCTGGATCAACGGGCTGGATCAATGGGCTGGATCAATGGGCTGGATCAACGGGCTGGATCAACGGGCTGGATCAACGGGCTGGATCAACGGGCNAAGAAGAACAGGAAGCGCGGATCGGGCCAGCAGCAGTCGTCATCCAGTGGTAGCAGTGGGCGTTCCGTCCACTGCTACAACTGTGGAGGTGCCCATCGCTACACCGAGTGCCAGCAGCCGCTTGACTGGGGGCGCATCACCCGTGGACTTCAGGCGGCCCATGCTGCTCGTACCGCGCCCGGCACGTCGCCCGCACACTCCTCGGGACGCGCGGCGACTACGACTGCAGCTGTTCCTGCGTCCACGCCAGCGAGCAACAGTGATCCAGACCCACGTGACCGCACCATCGCCGAGCTACGTCATCTTCTGGCGCTTCGCTTACAGGGAGGTGCGAGTGTGTTGTCACCGTCGAGTGGGTCACAGACTGCTTGTTCGTCCGCCTTCGTGACTCGTGATGATACGTGTGGGGGAGCACAGTCCGCATGTGATGAGGATGGGCCTGACTGCACAGACTGGATCCGTGAGGCTCACCTTCGTGATGTACGTCGTTCCGTCCCACTGACGGCTCAGCGTCCCTCTGATGCCGAGTGTTTCGTTGCTCGTTGTACAGTGACGTCCACAGGTCGTGACCCAGGTGGCACTTGGATCATCGATTCCGGTGCCACCCACCATATGACGTGTCGTCGCAGTGACTTAGTGGTTCTTGGTCCCGTCACGACTGTTCGTTCTATTCGCACAGGCTCTGGTCAGTCCTTACCGGTCCACGGCGTCGGGGTTGTGTGCTTCGATGGTCCGTCTGGCCCCTTGTATCTCTCTGACGTGCTATTTGTACCTGATCTTGAGCTCAGCCTGCTGTCTGTGCGTGCCTGCACTCTGATGGGTCTCTCTGTTGAGCACACTGCTGATTCGGCGACTGTGACTGCTTCTGACACCCGTAGCATTGTCCTGCGTGCCTCAGTCGTTGATGACCTGTACCGCATTGCTCGGCCGTCCTCTCCTCGCTCCCCTCCGTCCTCTGGTCGCGTTTTTGTCACTGGTGTTTTATCCCCAGACCACCAAAGATTGCTTCACCGACGTCTGTGTCACGTGGGCTCCGACACTGTGTCGAAGCTCATCCGGACACAGCCCGCTCTTGGTCTTGACGTGGCTTCTTTCGAGAAGCCACCCAAGACCGACTGCCTTTTTTGCGCTCAGGGTAAGATGCACCGGTGCACTTACCCTGATTCGCGTTCACGCGCACTGCGGCCCCTCGAGTTGGTCCACTCGGACCTGCTTGGTCCTCTCCCGGTTGAGTCCGTGTCCGAGCGGGGCCGATATGTTCTGACACTGACTGATGACTTCACCCGGATGCGGTGGGTCTACAGTCTGCGTCAGAAGAGCGACGCTGCCCTTGCGGTTCGGCTCTGGCTCGTGATGGCTGAGCGTCAGTCTCGCCACACGCTACACACCTTTCGCTCGGATCGCGGTGGCGAGTTCCTCGGTGAGATGGACGCCTTCTTTGCTGAGCACGGCGTCTTTCACCAGGTCTCCGCTCCTGCCACCCCACAGCAGAACGGTGTCTCCGAGCGCTGGAACCGCACCATGGAGGATGCGGTCCGCACCATGCGGTCTG
>SZWC01019320.1:28130-38541 GCA_023375785.1 Penium margaritaceum | reverse complement strand
GGGGGGCTTTTGGGGAACGCTCGAGCGATGATACAAAGAACAAGATCACCTATCGTGCGAGCGATGATCACGAGTACAGCATTTCTAGTATCGAGGACAATTCAGCATCATTGATAGAAATACAAACATAACATGAATTCTCATTAAGAATATTGTAAGTAACTTAGTGAATTCACTTACGTTAAATTTACTTTCAGAATTTTGTGTAGAGTTTCTAATTTCAAAATGTTTCCGGGTCATGTATTTGTTGATAACGTTCAATGAAAGTCTTGTGGTCATGTACACAAAACTAATTGTGAACATGATTCCAACTGACAATTTCTGAGAAATGTTGTCATTGTTCTATGCTAGTTTCAAAGAAGGATCCTCACCATATGTTGTAGTGTTGTACACACTTTATCGAGTGTGTGGATTTAGGGTGATTGGGCATAAATGCAACTAGGGCACAACTAGGGCGCAAGTAGGGCACAACTAGGGTGCAAGTAGGGCTCAACTAGGGGGTAACTAGGGTGCAACTAGGGCGCAACTAGGGTGTAGCTAGTGCCCAATGGAGGTGCACCTAGGATGCAACTAGGGCATAACTAGGGTGCAACTAGGGCAGAAGAAGGGCGCAAGTAGGGCGAACTAGGGCGCAACTAGTGTGCAACTAGGGCGTAGCTAGTGTCCAACTAAGGCGCAACTAGGGCGCAACTAGGACGCAAATAGGGCGGAACTAGAGCACAAGTAGGGTGCAAGTAGGGTGCAAGTAGGGAGCAAGTAGGACGCAAGTATGGCGCAACTAGGGCACAACTAGGGTGCAAGTAGGGCGCAACTAGGGCGCAAGTAGGGTGCAATTGTAGCACAATTACAGCGCAACTAGGACGCAACTAGGGTGCAAGTAGGGCACAACTAGGGCGCAACGAGGGCGCAATAAGAACACAAGTAGGGCGCAAGTAAGGCGCAAGTAGGACGCAACTAGTGCGCAACTAGAACGTAACCATGGCGCATGTAGGGCGCAAGTAGGGCGCAAGTAGGGCGCAACTAGGGCGCAACCAGGACGCAACTAGGGCACAAGTAGGGTGCAAGTAGGGCACAACTAGGACGCATCTAGGCCGCAACTAAGGCACAACTAGGACGCAAGTAGGGTACAACTAGGGCGTACCTAGTGTCCAACTGAAGCGCAACAAGGGCGCATCTAGGGTGAAACTAGGGCGCAACTAGGATGTAGCTAGTGTCCAACTGAGGCGCAACTGGGGTGCAACTAGGGTGCAACTACGGCGAAAATAGGGCGCAAGTAGGGCACAAGTAGGGCGCAAGTAGGACGCAACGAGGGTGCAACTAGGGCACAACTAGGATGTAACTAGTGTCCAACTGAGGCGCAATCAGGGCGCAACTAGGGCATGACTAGGGTGCAAATAGGGCGCAAGTAGGGCACAAGTAGGGCGCAACTAGGGCGCAGCTATGGCGCAGCTTGGGCGCAACTAGGGTGCAAGTAGAACGCATGTAGGACTCAACTAGGGCGCAAGTAGGGTGCAAGTAGGGCGCAAGTAGGGGGTGCAAGTAGGGCGCAACTAGGACGCAACAAGGGTGCAACTCGGGCGCAACTGGGACGTAACTAGGGCACAACTAGGGCGTAGCCAGTGCCCAACTAAGACGCAACTAGGATGCAACTAGGGCGTAACGAGGGCGCAAGTAGGGTGCAACTAGGGCACAAGTAAGGGGAAAGCAGGGCGCAACTAGGGCGCAACTAGGGCATAACTAGAGCATAGCTAGTTCCCAACTAAGGCGGAACTAGGACGTAATTAGGGCGCAACTACGATGCAAATATGGCGCAAGTAGAGCGCATGTAGGGCACTAGTAGGACGCAACTAGGATACAACCAGGGTGCAACTAGGGCGCAACTAGGACGTAGCTAGTGTCCAACTGAGGTGCAACTAGGGCACAACTAGGACATAATTTGGATGCAACTAGGGCGCAAGTAGGGTGCAAGTAGGATGCAACTAGGGCGCAACTAGGGTGCAACTAGGGTGCAACTAGGGCGTAAGTAGGGCACAACAAGGCTGCAACAAGGGCGCAACTAGGGCGCAACGTGGATCCAAGTAGGATGCAAGTAAAGCGTCACTAGGACGCAACTAGGACGCAACTAGGATGGAAGTAGGGTGCAAGTATGGCGCAACTAGGGCATAACTAGGGCGCAACTAGGGCGTAGCTAGTGCTCAACTGAGGCGCAACTGGGAAGCTACTAGGGCGCAACTAGGGTGCAACTAGGGCGCAACTAGGGTGCAAGTTGGGCACATCTAGGGCGCAACTAGGGTGCAACTAGGGCGCAACTAGGGTGCAAACAGGACTCAAGCAAGGCGCAAGTAGGACGCAACTAGGACACAACTAGGGCGCAACCAAGGCGCTAGTCGGGTAAAAGTAGGGCGCAAGTAGGGCATAACTATGGCGCAACTAGGGCGCAACTACGACGCAATAAGGGCGTAACTAGGGCGCAACTAGGGCACAAGTAGGGCACAACTAGGGCGTAACTAGGACGCAACTAGGGCGCAACTAGGGTGTAGCTAGTGCCCAACTGAGGCGCAACTAGGCCGCAACTAGGGCGCAACTAGGACGCAACTAGGGCACAAGTAGGACGCAACTAGGACGCAACTAGGGTGCAGCTAGGGTGCAACTAGGCGTAGCTAGTGTTCAACTGAGGCACAACTAGGGTGCAACTAGGGCGCAACTAGGACGCAGCTAGGGCACAACTAGGGTGCAACTAGGGCACAATTAGGGCACAAGTACGGCGCAACTAGGGCGCAACTAGGGCGTAACTAGAACGCAACTAGGGCGTAGCTAGTATCCAACTGAGGCGCAATTAGGGCACAACTAGGGCTTAAGTAGGACGGAACTAGAGCGCAAGTAGGGTACAAGTAGGGTGCAAGTAGGGCGCAAGTAGGACGCAAGTATGGCGCAACTAGGGTGCAAGTAGGGAACAACTAGGGCGCAAGTAGGGCGCAACTATGGCACAATTGCCGCAGAACTAGAGCGCAACTAGGGCACAAGTAGGACACAACGAGGGCGCAACTAGGGCAAAACTGGGACACAAGTAGGGTGCAATTAGGACGCAACTAGGGCACATCTAGGGTGCAACTAGGGCGCAACTTTGTGCAACTAGGGTGCACCTAGAGCGTAACTAGTGCCCAACTGAGGCGCAACTAGGGCGCAACTAGGGCGCAACTAGGACACAAGTAGGGTGCAAGTAGGGCGTAACTAGGGCGGAACCATGGCACAAGTAGGGCGCAAGTACGACGCGACTAGGGTGCAACTAGGGCGCAACTAGGGCGCAAGTAGGGTGCATGTAGGGCGCAACTAGGGCGCATCTAGGTGCAACTAGGGCGCAACTTTGTGCAACTAGGGTGCAACTAGAACGTAACTTGTGCCCAACAAGGGCGCAACTAGGGCGCATCTAGGACGCAACTAGGGCGCAACTAGGGCACAAGTAGGACACAAGTAGGGCGCAAGTAGGACACAAAAAGGGTACAACTAGGGTGCAACTAGGGCGTAGCTAGTGCCCAACTGAGGCGTAACTGGGGCGCATCTAGGGTGCAACTAGGGCGCAACTCGGACGCAACTAGGGCGCAAGTAGGGCGCTAGTAGGACGCAAGTATGACGCAACTAAGGTACAACTAGGGCACAACTAGGACAAAGCTAGTGCCCAACTGAGGCGCAACCAGGGCGTAATTGGGGCACAAGAAGGGTGCAAATAGGGCACAAGTATGGTGAAAGTAAGGCGCAACTAAGGCGCAACTACGGTGCAACTAGGGCGCAACTAGGATGCAAGTAGGGCGCAAGTAGGGCGTAACTAGGGCGCAACTAGGGCACATCTAGGGCGCAAGTAGGGCGTAAGTAGGGCGCAACTAGGGCACAACAAGGGCGCAACTAGGGCGCACATGGGGCACAACTAGGGCGCACCTGAGGTGCAACTAGGACGCAACTAGGGCACAACTAGGGCGTATCTTGTGCCCAACTAAGAAGCAACGAGGACGCAACTAGGGCGTAACTAGGGCGGAAGTAGGGCGCATTTAGGGCGCAAGTAGGACGCAATTAGGGTGCAACTAGGGCATAACTAGGATGTAACTAGGGCGTAGCTGGTGTCCAACTGAGGCACAACTAGGACGCAAGTATGGCGCAAGTAGGGCGCATGTAGGGCGCAAGTAGGGCGCAACTAGGAAGCATCTTTGGTGTAACAAGGGCGCAACTAGGGTGCAAGAAGGGCTCAACTAGGACGCAACTAGGGCGCAACTAGGGCGCAAGTAGGGCGGAAGTAGGGCACAACTAGGACGCAAGTAGGGCACAAGGAGGGCGCAACTAGGACGCAACTATGGTTCAACTAGGGCGCAAGTAGGGTGCAAGGAGGACACAACTAGGGCGCAACTATGGCGCAACTTTGGCGCAACTAGGGCGCACGTAGGGCAAAACAAGGGTGCAACTAGGGTACAACTAGGGCGCAATCAGGGTCCATGTAGGGCGAAAGTAGGGCGCAATTAGGGCGCAACTAGGAACCAACTAGGACGGCAATAGGGCACAAGTAGGGTGCAAGTAGGGTGCAACTCGGGCACAAGTCGGGCTCAACTAGGGCGCAAGAAGGGCACAAGCAGCACACAAATAGGGCGCAATTAGGGAGCAAGTAGGGCACAAGCACGGCGCAACTAGGGTACAACAAGGACGCAACTAGATCGCACCTAGGGCACAACTAGGGCGTAACAAGGGCGCAACTAGGGTATAGCTAGTGCCCAACTAGGACGCAACTAGTGCACAACTAGGGCGCAACTAGGGCGCAGGTAGGGCACAACTAGGGTGCAAGTAGGGCGCAAGTAGGACGCAACTAGGACGCAACTAGGGCACAACTACGGCGTTGCTAGTGCACAACTAAGAAGCAACTAGGGTGCAACTAGGGTGCAATTAGGGTGCAACTAGGGTGCAACTAGGGCGCAAGTATGGCACAAGTAGGATGCAAGTAGGGCGCAAGTAGGGCGCACATAGGTTGCAACTAGGGTGCAACTAGGACGTTGCTGATGTCCAACTGAAGCGCAACTAGGGCGCAACTAGGGCACAAGTAGGGCGCAACTACGGCGCAAGTAGGGCGCAACTAGGGCGTAAATAGGACTCAACTAGGGCACAAGTAGGGCGCAAGTAGGCACAACTAGGGTGCAAGTAGGGCGTAAGAAGGACGCAACTAGGGCGCAACTAGGGTGCAACTAGGGTGCAAGTAGGGTGCAAGTAGGACGCAACTAGGGTGCAACTAGGGCGCAACTAGGGCGCAACTAGGGCGCAAGTAGGACACAACTTGGGTGCAACTAGGGCGAAACTAGGACGTAACTAGGGTCCAAGCAGGGCGCAAGTAGGACGTAACTAGGGCGAAACTAGGGCGCAACTAGGATGGAAGAAGGGTGCAAGTAGGACTCAGGTAGGGTGCAAGTAGGACACAAGTAGGGCATAGCTAGTGCCCAGCTGAGGCGCAACAAGGAAGCAACTGGGGCGCAACTAGGGTGCAACTAGGACGTAGCTAGTGTCCAACTGAGGCACAATTAGGGCACAACTAGGGCGCAAATAGGGCGCAACTAGGGCGCAAGTACGACGCAATGAGGTGTTACTAGGGCGCAACTAGAGCACAACTAGGGTGCAAGTTGAGCACATTTAGGGTGCAACTAGGGCGCAACTAGGGCACAACTAGTGCACTAGTAGGGAACAACTAGGGCGCAACTAGGGCACAACTAGTGCGCTAGTCGGGTGCAAGTAGGGCGCAACTAGGGTATAAAATAGGACGCAACTAGGCCGCAACTAGGGTGCAAGTAGGGCACAACTAGGGTGAAACTAGGGCGCAACTACGGCATAACTAGGGCGCAACTAGGACGCAACTAGGGTGTAGCTAGTGCCAAACTGAGGCACAACTAGGACGCAACTAGGGCGCAACTAGGGTGCAACTAGGGCGCAAGTAGGACGCAAGTAGGACGCAACTAGGGTGCAACTAGGCAGCGACTAGGTGTAGCAAGTGCCCAACTGAGGCACAACTAGGGCGCAACTAGGGTGCAACTTGGACGCAACTAGGGCACAACTAGGGTGCAACTAGGGTGCAACTAGGCAGCGACTAGGTGTAGCAAGTGCCCAACTGAGGCACAACTAGGGCGCAACTAGGGTGCAACTTGGACGCAACTAGGGCACAACTAGGGTGCAACTAGGGTGCAAGTACGGCGCAAGTAGGGTGCAAGTATGGTGCAACTAGGGCGCAACTAGGGTGCAAGTAGGGTGCAACTACGGCGCAAGTAGGGCGCAACAATGGAAAAATTGCGATGCAACTAGGGCACAACTAGGGTGCAAGTAGGGCACAACTAGGGCGCAACTAGGACGTAACTAGGACACAAGTAGGACGGAATTAGGACGGAAGTAGGATGCGACTAGGGTGCAACTAGGGCGCAACTAGGACGTAACTAGGACACAAGTAGGACGGAATTAGGACGGAAGTAGGATGCGACTAGGGTGCAACTAGGGCACATTTAGGGCGCAACTAGGGCGCAACTAGGGCGCAACTGGGGTACAACTAGGGCGTAGCTAGTGCCCAACTGAGGTGCAACTAGGGCGCAACTAGGGCGCAACTAGGGCGCAACTAGGGCTCAAGTAGGGTACAAGAAGGGCGCAACAAGGGCGCAACAAGGGTACAACTAGGGCGCAACTAGGGCATAGCTAGTATCCAACTTAGGCGTAACTTGGACACAACTAGGGCACAACTTGTGAGCAACTAGGGTGCAACTAGGGCGTAACTAGGGCGCAACGAGGATGTAACTAGGGTGCAACTAGGGCGTAGCTAGTGTCCAACTGAGACGACACAAGGGCGCAACGAGGACGCAACTAGGACGCAATTAGGACGCAACTAGGGCGCAAGTAGGACGCAAGTACAGCGCAAGTAGGACACCACTAGTGCGCAACTTGGGCGTAACTAGGGCGCAAATAGGGGGCAAGTAGGGCGCAACTAGGCCGCAACTAGGACGCAACTAGGACGCAACTAGGACGCAACTAGGGCGCAACTATGGCGTAGCTAGTACCAAACTGAGGCGCAACTAGGCGCAACTAGGGCGCAACTAGGATGCAACTAGGGCGCAAGTAGGACACAAGTAGGGCGCAACTACGGCACAACTATGGTGCAACTAGGGCGCAACTAGCCATAGCTAGTTTGTAACTTTGGCGCAACTAGTGCACAACTAGGGCGTAACTAGGGCACAACAAGGGCACAAGTAGGGCGCAAGGAGCGCACATTTAGGGCGAAACTAGGGCCTAACTAGGGCGTAGCTATTGTTCAACTGAAGTGCAAAAAGGGAGCAACTAGGACGCAACTAGGGCACAACTAGGACGCAAGTAGAACGCAACTAGAGCGTAAGTAGGGCGCAAGTAGGGCGCAAGTAAGATGCAAGTAGGGTGCAACTAAAGCGCAAGTAGGGTACAACTAGGGCGCAAGTAGGGTGCAACTAGGGCACAACTTGGGCATAACTAGGACCCAACTAGGGCGCAAGTAGGTCGTAAGTGGAACGCAACTAGGATGCAAGTAGGGCGTTAGTAGGGCGCAAGTAGGGTGCAAGTACGGCGCAACTAGGGCACAGCTGGGGTGCAAGTAGGGCGCAAGTAGGATGCAACTAGGGTGCAACGAGGGTGCAACTAGGGCACAACTAGGGCACAAGTAGGGTGCAAGTAGGCCGCAAATAGGACGCAACTAGGACGTGACTAGGGCGCAACTAGGACGCAAGTAGGGCACTAGTAGGGCGCAAGTAGGGTGTAACTAGGGCGCAAGTAAGATACAACTAGGGCATAAAAGGGACAGACTGGGGCGCAACCAGGGCGCAACTAGGGAGCATCTAGGGTGCAACTAGGGCGCAAAAAGGGCACAAATAGGGTGCAACTATGGCTCAAGTAGGGCGCAAGTAGGGCGCAAGTAGCGCGCAATTAGGGCACAATTAGGGCGCAACTAGGGTGCAATTAGGGCGCAACTAGGGTGCAAGTACAACGCAAGTAGGGTACAAGTAGGGCACAACTAGGGCGCAATCAGGACGCAACCAGGGCGAATGTAGGGCACAAGTACGGCACAACTTGGGCGCAACTAGGGCGTAGCTAGTTCCCAACTGAGGCGTAACTAGGGCGCATCTAGGACGCAAGTAGGGTGCAACTAGGGAGCAAGTAGGGCGCAACTAGGGTCCAACAAGGATGCAACTGGGATGCAGCGAGGGCCCAAGTAGTACACAAGTAGGGCGCAAGTAGGGTGCAACTAGGGCACAACTAGGATGCAACTATGGTGCAAGCAGGGCGCAAGTAGGGTGCAAGTATTGCGCAACTAGGGCACAACTAGGGTGCAACTAGGGCTCAAGTAGGACGTAAGCAGGGCGCAAGTAGGACCCAAGTAGGGCGCAACTAGGGCACAACTAGGACGCAACTAGGGCGAAGCTAGTGCCCAACTGAGGCGCAATAAGGGCGCAACTAGGGCGCAAGTAGGGCGCAACTAGGGCACAACTAGGGTGCAACTAGGGCTCAAGTAGGACGTAAGCAGGGCGCAAGTAGGACCCAAGTAGGGCGCAACTAGGGCACAACTAGGACGCAACTAGGGCGAAGCTAGTGCCCAACTGAGGCGCAATAAGGGCACAACTAGGGCGCAACCAGGGCATAACTAGGGTGCAAGTATGGCGCAAGTAGGGCGCAACTAGGACGTAACTAGGACGTAAGTAGGGTGGAAGTAAGACGCAACTAGGACGAAAGTAGGGCGCAACTAGGGCGCAACAAAGGCGCAACTAGAACGCAACTAGGGCGTAGCTAGTGCCCAACCGAGGTGCAACTAGGGCGAAACTAGGAGCAAGCGTGGTGCAACTAGGGCGTAATAAGGACACAACTAGGACGCAAGTAGGGCACAACTAGGGCGCAACTAGGGCGCAACTAGGGCGCAACTAGGGCGTAACTAGGGCGTACCTAGCTCCCAACAGAGGCGCAAGTAGGGCGCAACTAAGATGCACATAGGGCACAATTAGGACGCAAGTAGGGCACAACTAGGGCACAACTAGGGCACACCTAGGGCACAACTAGGGGGCGGAACTAGGACGCAACTAGGACGCAAGTAGTGCGCAAGTAGGACGCAACTAGGGTACAATTAGGGCGCAACTAGGGTGCAAGTAGGGTGCAAGTAGGGCGCAAGCAGGGTGCAACCAGGGTGCAACTAGGGCGCAACTACGGTGCAACTAGGGCGCAACTAGGGCGTGACTCGGGTGCAACTTGAGCGCAACTAGGGCGTAAGTAGGACACAACTAGGGTACAACTAGGAGGCAACTAGGGTGCAACTAGGGTGCAACTGGGGAGTAACTAGTGCTCAACTAAGGCGCAACTACGATGCAACTAGGGAGCAAGTTGGACGCAACTAGGGTGCAACTAGGGTGTAACAAGGACGCAAGTAGGCCACAACTAGGGCATAACTAGGGTGCAACTAGGGCGCAACTAGGGCGCAACTAAGGAGTAGCTAATGCTCAACTGAGGCAAAACTAGGGCGAAACTAGGGCGCAAATAGAGCGTAGCTAGGGCTCAAGTAGGGCGCAAGTAGGGTGCAAGTGGGGCACAAGTATAGCGCAACAAGGGTGTAACTAGGGAGCAACTAGGGCGCAAGTAGGGCGTAAGCAGGGCATAACGATGGCGCAACTAAGGCGTAACTAGGGCGCGACTAGGGCACAACTAGGGCGTAAGTAGGGCGCAAGTAGGGCGCAACTAGGATGCAACTAGGATGCAACTAGGGCGTAGCTAGTGCTCAACTAAGGCACAACTAGGACGCAACTAGGGAGCGAGTCAGGCGCAACTAGGGCGCAACTAGGGTACAACTTGGGTGCATCAAGGACAACTAGGGCACAAGTAGGGCGCAAGTAGGTCACAAGTAGGGCGCAACTAGGGTGCAACTAGGGCGCAATTAGGGCGCAAGTAGGGCGTAGCTAGTGCCCAACTGAGGCAAAACTAGGACGCATCTACGGCGCAACTAGGACGTAGTTGGTGCTCAACTTAGGCCCAACTAGGGCGCAACTAGGGTGCAGCTAGTGCGCAAGTAGGGCACAAGTAGGACACAAGTTGAGCGCATCTAGGGTGCAACTAGGGCGCAACTAGGGTGCAAGTAGGGTGCAACTTGGGCGCAATGAGGACGCAAGTAGGGTGCAACTAGGGTGCAACTAGGGCACAAGTAGGGTACAAGTCGGGTGCAAATAGGGCGCAAGTAGGGTGCAAGAAGGGCGCAAGTAGGGAGTAACTAGGGCATAGCTAGTGTCCAATTGAGGCGCAACTAGGGCACAACTAGGGCACAACTATGGCACAACTAGGGCGGAAGTAGAGCGCAACCAGGGTACAAGTGGGGTGCAAGTAGGGCGCAAGTAGGGAGCAAGTAGGG